>JARQOD010008199.1:0-36490 GCA_033576555.1 Oophaga sylvatica | reverse complement strand
TATTAGCAAAACTAAGTCACAGCGGATTAGTAGAGGAGGCAAAGGTTCGTGACCGCTCGTAGGCATAATCTCCTGTCGATCGCGGACAAGGAACTCTGCCATGAGCCCCCGTTACGAAATGTAATTGCCCTTCTCTGCTTTGGTAATTAATAAACTGTGACCGACCTGTTCAACCCATCCAGGCCTGATTGTGTATTCTTTATGGGATTGGTGGGAAGAGGAGGGTGAAGGCACTGTTTAGGACACACAGGTCTCCCCAGTCTAGTCCTACAGCATGTATTGCCCGTACACAGGACGGGGCACCTCTAGCCACTGCATCTAGTCTTCCACTGAAATAGGCTACAGGCCTTTGATTGTCACCATGTAACTGAGTCAATACTCCTGCCGCGTGTCCCTGCTGTTCATGGAGATACAGGGTGAATGGTAGTTCATAGTTGGGGGTTCCTAGCGCTGGAGCTGCCACAATCCTGTTTTTGAGAGAATAAAAACAGTCTATACCTTCAGGAGTTAGTTTAAAAGGCACAATGGTGATACAGTCATAGAGAGGCTGCATGAGGATTGACACAGCATGTCACCACTGTCTGCAGTAGAAAATCAGTCTAAGAAATATCCTAAGAGCGGCAACATTAACAGGAATAGGAAAATTCTGTACAGCTTCTTTGCGAGCGCTGGTCAGATGTCGCGCCCCTGGTGTAATGCAATGTCCCAAAAAGATAACTGAAGATTTACAAAATTGCAGTTTATCCTTTGACGCTTTACAACCAACTTGGTACAGAAACAACATGAGTAATATTGTTGACACTGTTTCCTGGAGGGGGCACAAATCAGTAAGACATCAACATATTGCAGAATAACTACTTTTGGCATTTTCCATTTTTCCAGTATCTCTTGCAGACTGGCAGTATACATAGTGGGTGAATTTTGGGCACCCTGGGGCAAAACAGTCCACGTATACTGATTCCCTTGAAATGTAAAAGCAAACAAATACTGGCAGTCAGGGTGCAATGGGACACTAAAAAATGCGTTTGCCAAGTCAATCACTGAAAAACAAAGAGCACCAGCCGGGATCTGAGACAGAAGGGTGTGAGGATTTGGAACAACTGGTGAGGAGCTCTGTAGCTTTGTTCACTAGCCGGAGATCATGGACCATTCTGTACGCTGCTGGCTGCCCCGGTGCTGTTTTCTTTTTAACTGGGAACAGAGGGGTGTTACAAGGGGACTGGGTCTTAACTAAAACACCACTTGCTACCAGTTTCTGTACCTGCTGAGCTATAGCCGTCTCTTGAGCTGAACTAAGAGGATACTGTCTCTGTTGGGGCAGGATTGCACCTGGCTTTAATTTGACCATGACTGGCTGCACCCTTAATCTGCACACATCTGTTTTATCTGAAGCCCAGAAATCATGCGGTATCACATCTTCTAACATTGAAGGAAATTCATTTGTGTCCTCTATACTAGCAACGTCTAGCGACATGATTTTACAAAGAGTGCTCGGCTTCAGTCCTGGTGTCATAGTGACAGTCCCATCAGGATGATACTCAATATGTGCTTGCAATTGTGACAACACATCACTTCCTAAAAGATTACATTGACCTCGTGGTGATACCATTAACTGTGTGTGTACAGTGGTTCCTTGAATTTGCAGGGAATCTTTTTAGTGACTGGGAGCAGGACAGATGGAGAGTTGTAAGGAGTTGCTATAACATGGTGGGAGAAATCACTTTTCCCAAATGGCCAGTCCTCTTCTGTAATTACTGAATTGTCTGCCCCCGCGTCCACTTGGAACTCAACCTCATGTCCCCCTGGTGTTCACCTGCACTGTGCAATTAGGAGTGGGGGGTAAGGAGACAAGGGGGTTCATGTGCAAGCTACCTCTTTTTGCCTGCGCTAAATCATGTTGTGCCCCCTGTGCTATTCTGGCTTGATCCTCTGCTTTTACTGATCTCCAATCAGGTCTACTTACTTTCATCTTTTCTTTGTCACTTCCTTTTTTAACCCATTCATATATGCACTTGCTAGAACTCTCTCACTAGTCTTGTTTTCTGGGACAAAACCCATTTCCACCCAAGTTTTTCTTAGAGCCCAGAAATAATCTTTGGCTCTTTCCCTGAACTCTGTCTTCTAGTGTAACTTCCTTTCTCTGCCTGTCTATCTTTACATGCTTTTTTTTTTTTTTTTTTCAACACTTCTGTAAACATACCCCCTGCTTCTGCGTCATTGACTTCTGCATTACCAGGTCCGTTCCTACCAACATAACACTTGTATGTCTCATCTATCAGTCTATCGTATCTAGCTTCATCTGCCAATTTCCCTTCTTATAAGCGCTTGCAAATCCTTTCTAGTTGTTTTATTAGAGCCGACTGCTCTGTAGGGCTCCATGGTCTGTACATTTCTGCTGTCCGGGAGGGGGGGGGGAAACAGACAGGAGGGTAAATCAGTCATCCCTGTTTTTGTCAGTCTGTAGTCTCTGTCTCCTAATTCTTCAGTCTTTTCTTCACACGCACTCATCCACAGGTTCACTGTTTTCAACAGTCCTTTGTCTCTCAACCATCCATGATGTGAGTTATAGAACCTTTTCCATTTATCACTGTTCAATTCTCCGTTTTCATTCATGCCTGCTTTCACTCTCTGCGCACAACTAAATCTTTAGCAGAAATGCCTTCCTTGGCATTTTGGTTCCCCATTTTGTATCTCCTCACCTAGAAGAGATTCTCTTGTCACCAAGACAAGTTTGTCACCAAGACAATTGCGTCACTTAGACAATGTCACCAAGACTCTGTCACCAAGACAGTTGCGTCACTTAGACAATGGGCCATAAAGGTTTCTGAACCATTCCACTGCTCGCTTTCCAAGATTTGTACGCCAACCAAATAAACAATCCAATCACACAGACACCAAGACAAAACCACAACACAATCATTGGATCCATACTGTCATTATTCAAAGGAGGAAAGGCAGGACTGACAATTAATCTAAAGGTCTACTGGTTCAAAGGGACCTGAGCCAGGAATACCTGTGATTTAACTGGAAAGCCGACCGCTCGGGGAAGAGGGAGTCCACTATGCAGTGATATAGATTTTAGGTAGAATATAATAAGTATTCTTACCTCAGCGCTGTATGTATATCACCAACAGAAGGCTCCGCTCATCCCACGTCTCCGGACCAGTCGGGCTTCCTCAGAATAGAATTACTCAGTCCCTGTTCGGGCGCCAGTTGTCGTCGCTGTTATCTTGTTAACCCTTTCCTCCTCGGAATGTGGTACCAGAGAGAATAAGACACAGACCAAAGTGTGCGTCAATAGACTCTGTAGTTTATTGCTAACAAAGGGATTTATATACACCCCTGAAGCAGGAAGCGGAATTACCATATATAGCAGTTAATACAACTTATCATTAAAGCACGTAACATACTGTATTTTTTTTTTTTTTTAACCAAACTTTCCATCTTTGCCTTTTAGCCCCTAATTTCGGCTCCTAGCACAGAGTGTCTCTTCAGCTCAGGGGAGTATTATCTCAAAGAAGGAACATTCTTTTCTTATCTTCCCTTCTGCTATGCCTCAGCTTCCCAAGGCCTTCTGAAGAATTGCTGAATTAACTCTAACACTACCATAATCTCATCCAGAGGCAGCCTAGAGGTCAAGTACGTCCAAGACTTCTGGCCGTGTGGCTTAGGCAACCACCAGTCCAGACTGGTAACTGAAAGGACCTAATACTGCCTTGTCTGAGGGCTCTGTGGTAGGGAGGTGCAGAGAAGGAGTAAGGAGTGTAGCACTAAGAAGCCGGAAAGGAACATAAAAGGGAGTCTTTGGAAGTGTGACCAATCTATCTGAGGGTTGCTGGACTACTCACTGGAAGGACACAGTGCCCGGCTGGAATCTGTGTGCACAACAGACTGTGAGTAAACCTTTGAAACTGCACAAGAACTGTTTCCTGCATTATTACTCCGTCACACACTCCACTTTGCTACATCAATCCTGCACCATAGCTTTACCTTACATCTACCTGCCCTGGAAGGATACAGTCTTACCTGTAGAAGACTTATCACCTAGCTGCACAACACCATCCCTTCCAGAGGACCTGCACAGCAGCACTGGTCACCCTGACCAGGTACTACAGGTGGCGTCACGACAAACTACACGAACATTTAATCCCCTGTAAATATCCCCATTTTTCAGTGAGCGCCCAGGGCCACGGACCGAGCTGCAGCTACCGTGACATCCCCCATAGAAATCAACGGGCTCGGTGCCGAGTACCCCACGGCTCTGGCGGGCTGCTCATCTTTGATGCCCATAACAAAAATGTTGACACAGTATATTGATGTGTCCCCTGTTATGATTTGGTAGCTGAGGAGTGCATGTAAAAAAGGCAATACACCAGAGCAGTTGGAATCTATGAGATTGCAGTACCCTGACTAACCACCACAACTAGAGGCAGCCGTGGAGCGTTCCTACGTTGGTCCTAGACGCCTCGTCACAGCCTGAGAAACTAATTATACCTAAAGATAGAAAGAGGAAAGCTATCTGCCCCGAGCAGATCCCCAAAGAACATAGAAAGCCCCCAAACATGTAATGGCGGTTAGACAAGAAGAAATACTGACACAGACAGAAAATAGTATAAGCAAACGTTGGGGCCCAAACTATCTAAATAGAAAAGGATAGGAAGGGCACTTACTGCAATCCCAAAAAACCCTGAAAAGCACCAACTTTACTAATTTCAAAATCACCTGAGATCACACGACCTCTACCACCTAAATTAGTTCTCTGGTGTAACAAAATCAAAACAGCAGCCACTGAAAAAACTGGAAAAAGCAAATGTACAAACATCAGTGGCTGAACAAAACTGAGAGGGCAAAAGCCCCCGGAGGGGACCCTGAAGGCCCCCACAGAAGTGCAGGACAAAATGCAAAAATCAAGCACAAAAGCAAAAAGAAGAAAATGTCTTATCTGTTAGCAGGAGATGCAGACACGACACAGCAGGCTACAAAGGAAACAGGAATCAAGGATTGAGACCAGAACAATTGATCACCAGCAACCCTGATGGGAAGGTGACTCCCTTATATAAGACCAGTCAGTAACACCTGATTCCCAATCCTCACAATCTTCACTGGACAGTCCAGTACCGTTTGTAACCACCAGAGGGAGCCTCTGCTCAGAACTCATTTCAAGTCCATTCACAACAGTACCCCCCACTTGAGGAGGGGTCACCGAACCCTCACTTGAGCAACCAGGTCGGTCAGGATGAGTTCTATGATAAGCACGGATGAGTCTCCTAGCATGGATGTCCGAAGCAAACACCCAAGAATTGTCTTCCTGACCATAACCTCTCCACTTAACCAAATACTGGAGTTTCCGTCTAGAAAAACGAGAATTCAAAATTTTCTCAACCACAAACTCCATATTGCCCTCAACCAGAACAGGGTCAGGAGGCAAAGCAGTAGGAACCACTGGCTCAACAAACCTCTTCAACAAGGACTTGTGGAACACATTATGGATCTTAAATGTTCCTGGAAGAAGCAAACGAAAAGAAACAGGATTAAGAATCTCCATGATCTTATAAGGTCCAATGAACCTAGGCTTAAATTTAGGAGATGCCACTCTCATAGGAATATTTTTGAGGACAACCAGACCAAGTCCCCCACTTTAAACCGGGGACCATCAGTCCTATGCCGGTTAGCAAACCGCTGGGCCCTCTCCTGAGAGAGGGACAACCTCTGCACTACCTGGTCCCAAATCTGTTGCATACGCTCCACAACAGAGTCAACACCTGGACAGACAGAAGCCTCCGTCTGTCCTGAAGAAAATCGAGGGTGAAACCCAGAATTACAGAAAAATGGAGACATCAAAGTGGCAGAGCTAGCCCTATTATTAAGAGCAAACTCAGCCAAAGGCAAAAAAGAGACCCAGTCATCCTGATCAGCAGACACAAAGCATCTTAGATAAGTCTCCAATGTCTGATTTGTTCTCTCAGTTTGACCACTGGTCTGAGGATGAAACGCCGAGGAGAAAGACAATTGAACACCCAGTTTAGAACAAAAGGTCCTCCAAAATCTGGAAACAAACTGGACTCCTCTGTCAGACACAATGTTCTCAGGAATGCCGTGTAAACGAACCACGTGCTGAAGGAACAAAGGTACCAATTCAGAGGAGGAAGGCAACTTAGGTAATGGCACAAGGTGTATCATCTTGGAAAACCTATCACAAATCACCCAGATGACGGTCATTCTCTGAGAAACAGGGAGGTCGGAAATGAAATCCATAGAGATATGGGTCCATGGTCTCTTGGGCACAGGCAATGGCATCAACAAACCACTAGAGCGAGAGCAAGGCTTGGAGCGAGAGCAAGTCCCGCAGGACTGCACAAATTCCCTGACATCACGAGACAAGGTAGGCCACCAAAAGGACCGACTAACCAAGTCTCTGGTACCAAAAATTCCGGGATGACCGGCCAATGCGGAACAATGAATCTCAGACATCACACTCTTTTTCCAGTGGTCCGGGACAAACAATTTCCCAACAGGGCAGCGCTCGGGCCTATCCTCCTGACACCCCTCCAGAGCCAGTCTCAAATTGGGCGAGATGGCAGAAAGAACTACACCTTCTTTCAAAATAACAGAAGGATCAGATAACTCAGGAGAGTCCGCAAGGAAACTCCTTGAAAGGGCATCCGCCTTAACATTCTTAGTGCCAGGAAGAAAGGAAACCACAAAATTAAAACATGTGAAAAACAAGGCCCACCTGGCCTGTCTAGGATTAAGTCGCTTGGCAGATTCCAGATAAACCAGATTCTTATGGTCAGTAAGGACCACCACCTAATGTTTGGCTCCCTCCAGCCAATGTCTCCACTCTTCAAAAGCCCACTTCATGGCCAATAACTCCCGATTACCCACGTCATAATTACGTTCAGTTGGAGAAAATTTTCGAGAGAAAAAGGCACAAGGGTTACTTTTAGAGGTCTCTGGATCTCTTTGGGACAAAACGGCACCTGCCCCAATTTCAGAGGCATCAACCTCCACCTGAAATGGCAGAGAAACATCAGGCTGCCGTAGAACAGGAGCAGAAGTGAATCTCTGCTTAAGTTCCTGAAATGCAGAGACTGCCTCAGGAGGCCAATTCACCACATCAGAACCCTTTTTGGTCAAATCAGTTAATGGTTTAACAATAACCGAGAAATTACCAATAAATTTACGATAAAAATTGGCAAAACCCAAAAATCTCCTGAAGAGCCTTTAATGAAGTAGGTTGGACCCAATCACAGATGGCCTGAACCTTGACCGGGTCCATTTCAATAACAGATGGGGACAAAATAAATCCCAAAAATGAGATCCTCTGTACGCCAAAAAGACACTTTGATCCCTTCACATACAGAGCATTCTCTCTCAAAATCTGGAATACAGTTCGAACATGTTTCACATGAGAGTCCCAGTCATTGGAAAAAATCAAGATATCATCCAAATAAACAATCAGAAATTTATCCACAAAATCCCTGAAAATGTCATTCATGAAGGACTGGAAGACAGAAGGAGCATTAGTGAGCCCAAAGGGCATCACAAGGTACTCAAAATGCCCCTCAGGGGTGTTAAATGCCGTCTTCCATTCATCCCCGTGCTTAATGCGAATAAGGTTATATGCCCCCCTGAGGTCAAGCTTGGTAAACCAAGTAGCGTTTTTCACCCTGGAAAACAGGTTAGAAATCAAGGGTAACGGGTATTGATATTTCACAGTAATATTGTTCAAAAGACGATAATCAATACACGGCCTTAATGAACCATCCTTTTTGGCCACAAAGAAAAAACCGGCACCTAAGGGTGAAGAGGATGGTCTGATATGACCTTTCTCCAAAGACTCCTTGATATAAGACCGCATAGCGTCATGTTCAGGTACAGACAAGTTAAAAAGGCGACCTTTAGGGAATTTACTACCAGGCACTAATTCAATAGCGCAGTCATAGCTCCTATGGGGGGCAAGGATGCAGATTTACTTTCGCTAAACACATCAGAAAAATCAATCAAAAAGTCAGGAACATCCTGAGCCTGGGGGGAGGCAGAAAAAACAGGAGTGTTGGTATTAACACATTGGCAGCCCCAACTGGTTACAGACACAGATTTCCAATCCAAAACAGGATTATGAGACTGTAACCAAGGGAAACCCAGCACGATAATGTCATGCAGATTATACAGAACCAAAAATTTGCAGCTCTCCTGATGATCAGGTTCAACCCTCATTATCACCTGAGTAGAGAACTGAGGTTTATTCTCAGCCAAAGGGGTAGAATCGATCCCCAGTAGGGAATAGACTTCTGTAGGGTATCAAGGGAAACCCACAACGTTTAGCGAAATCAAAATCCATCAGGTTAATAGCTGCTCCCGAATCAACGAAAGCCTGAGCAGAAAATGAGGACAGAGAGCATATCAGAGTAACAGTTAATAAAAACTTAGTCTGAACACTACCCAAGACAACTGAGCGTGCAAAACGTCTTCCCCGCCTAGGGCAGACTGAAATAGCATGAGAGGCATCACCACAGTAGAAACATAACCCATTGCGCTTTCGAAACTCATGACGCTGTGCCCCAGAAACCACTCTATCACACTGCATGGGTTCAGAAGCAGGTTCACAAGGCAACACTATTCCACGCATACTTCTCCGCTCACGCAAACGTCTGTCAATTTGAATCGCTAATGACATAGAATCATTGAGACCAGAGGGGACAGGGAATCCCACCATAACATCCTTTACATTATCTGACAGACCCTTCCGAAAAAGGGCTGCCAAAGCGTCGTCATTCCATTTGGTCAGGACTGCCCACCTATGGAATCTCTGACAGTATAACTCAGCGTCATCAAGTCCCTGATTTAATGCCAACAAGGCTTTTTCAGCTTGATCAGTGACATTAGGCTCATCGTACAATAACCCCAAGGCCTGAAAAAATGCATCAACATCACTCAAAACAGGATCCCCAGGTGTCAGGGAAAAAGCCCAATCCTGAGGATCGCCGCGCAGGAGAGAGATGACAATTTGAACCTGCTGCGCTGCGTTCCCTGAGGACTTAGATTTTAAGGCAAAAAATAATTTACAATTATTTTTGAAATTCAGAAACTTGGCTCGATCCCCCAAAAACAAATCTGGCATGGGAATCCTAGGTTCCACAACAGGCAACCTAGCAAGATATGCAGCAATACTCCGAACCTCAGTGGCAAGCTGATCCACACGGCCAGACAACTGTACAAACTCCATTGAGAGAAAAAATCCTCCCCAGCACCCAGAGATACAGAGGGAAAAAAAAAATGCAACAAACAGAAAAATATCTCTGACAACTCTGACAACCTTTTTTTTTCTTTCACAATATTTTTCCCTTTTGTGAGTACCATATAATTTTCAGTTTTGGCCGGTGATACTGTTATGATTTGGTAGCTGAGGAGTGCAGGTAAAAAAGGCAATACACCAGAGCAGTTGGAATCTATGAGATTGCAGTACCCTGACTAACCACCACAACTAGAGGCAGCCGTGGAGCGTTCCTACGTTGGTCCTAGACGCCTCGTCACAGCCTGAGAAACTAATTATACCTAAAGATAGAAAGAGGAAAGCTATCTGCCCCGGAGCAGATCCCCAAAGAACATAGAAAGCCCACAAACATGTAATGGCGGTTAGACAAGAAGAAATACTGACACAGACAGAAAATAGTATGAGCAAACGTTGGGGCCCAAACTATCTAAATAGAAAAGGATAGGAAGGGCACTTACTGCAATCCCAAAAAACCCTGAAAAGCACCAACTTTACTAATTTCAAAAACACCTGAGATCACACGACCTCTACCACCTAAATTAGTTCTCTGGTGTAACAAAATCAAAACAGCAGCCACTGAAAAAACTGGAAAAAGCAAATGTACAAACATCAGTGGCTGAACAAAACTGAGAGGGCAAAAGCCCCCGGAGGGGACCCTGAAGGCCCCCACAGAAGTGCAAGACAAAATGCAAAAATCAAGCACAAAAGCAAAAAGAAGAAAATGTCTTATCTGTTAGCAGGAGATGCAGACACGACACAGCAGGCTACAAAGGAAACAGGAATCAAGGATTGAGACCAGAACAATTGATCACCGGCAACCCTGATGGGAAGGTGACTCCCTTATATAAGACCAGTCAGTAACACCTGATTCCAAATCCTCACAATCTTCACTGGACAGTCCAGTACCGCTTGTAACCACCAGAGGGAGCCTCTGCTCAGAACTCATTTCAAGTCCATTCACAACAGTCCCCCCCAGGGGGAATTCTTTGTCAGCCTATACACTTACTGTATGGGCATTACAAATATAGGAGACCTGCTCCTTTTTAATGGAAACAGACTTTTAGGAGGACTTCTGCTGGGTGTTCTTCCTCAATACTGCAATGCTACAATAAAGATTCTTCAGCCTCAACACTGCAATTATCCACTGCTGGTCTTTAATCTCAACACTGCAATTCACCAATGCAGGTTCTTCAGCCTCAGCAACGCAATTCTCATCTGCTGGTCCTTCAGCCTCAACACTGAAATTCTCCACTGCTGGTCCTTCAGCCTCAACCCTGACATTCAACAATGCAGGTTCTTCAGCTTAAACAATGAAATGCTCCAATGCCAGGTGTTCTTTTGCCTCAACCCTAAAATTCTCCACTGCAGGTTTTCCAGACGTAACACTGACATTCTCCACTGCCGGGTCTTCATCCTCAACACTGAAATTCTCCACTGCAGGGTCTTCTGGCTCCACAATTCACTGCGTAGCCAAACAACATGGAAGTACCAAATTAATAGGAACAATGCTTTCAGGTGGCCTTTCAGTACGTTGGTTCAAAGGGTTATTGGTGTGCGTGTAACGTTGGGGCAGGGCGGGCCTTGCATTCAAAGCCTAGTCAAACAGTACGGCAGTACCAAATAAAGCTTAATGGGAAGTTTGGTTTAATGAGGCCATCCAGTACGTGGTTTCAAAGGCTTATTGAGGTGCGTGCAACATTGGGGCAGGGCAGGCCTTGCATTCAATGCATAGGCAAAAAGTATGGGAGTACCAAATGAATACTTCGAACTTTGGTTGCATGTGGTCATCCATGACGTCTGTTCAAATATTTGTTGGGGTGCGTCCAAATTTGGGGCAGCCCTGCCACTTACTGCATACTCAATAACAGTATAAGGGACCCACTGTTTAATAATGGGAACAACAAAGCATAGCCGGCTATAGCTCTCTAAGAAAAGTGAGGGCCCATTGCTGGCACAATAAAAAATAGACTTTGTGACTTTCAGAGTCCCTCCTTCATAAATGAAACAGTATGTGTCTGATGATGTGTCACACACCACATGGCCAGAAAAGGTTGTAAAATGTTAAAATGACATTTCCCAGTGAATGCATTTGTCTTGGTTGAAAGCGATGGTAAAGTTGAAAAACGCATCAAAAACGCTACATGTGAACATAGCCCAAGTGGTGGAGGAACATTTTGGTTTTTGGTTATTTATTTTGCCTTATATACTGTTAAATATTAATTATTGGTTATGGATTTATTATTTATACACTCAATTCTGTACCAAGCACATTAACGTTCGCTGACATTACAGATGCTATTTTTGTATGGTAAAGTGGCATCTCCATATACAGAGACCACGTGATCTAAGGGATATATATATAATGGCTACACGAAGGGAGGGGGGCGCTTGCTCGCTCGCTCTCTCTACAGACACTTTACTCTGACAAGGACTATGATGAATGAACATCCAGCTGCCATGTAACCACGTGTTGTTTCTCTGAGACGCTCCTGACAGAGACAGAATGTCATTTTTACCATTCAGGACACCAAGGAAAGATGTGTATAAGTTTTGCTATGGACAAATGGACAATCTCTACGTAACTATTTCACTCATTTTATGTTTTCCTGTAATGATGTTTTTTTGATGAACAGTCCAATAAACCACTACATTTTTTTATAAGAAACGTGACATTTTCTTTAAAGTATCGCATCTGGTAACAAGTCCTTGAAAAATATACTTAAAATAAGCATTTTTAACATTTTGGAGAGCCAGCCAGTCACACTTGATTTTTAGAGTGTGAATTTCTGAAAACTTGCAAGGGGAGGAATTGAAGCAAAATTACGTCAGATGTGCAAGTCGTCAAAGAAATCACATTACGATATTTCAGGATCAAGAAAGAACCTATGAATGAGGACTAAGAGTTGCCAGACGTACTACAGGAATCAGACGTGCTGATGACAAGAGGCCATTGTTCAAGAAAGGAACTACAAGCTGAGATATTTCAAGGTAAGAAATATGGATGTTATTACTTCTTTTTCTAAGCAAAGTAGACTGAAATTTATGTCTGTAGATCAGTCTAATTTAGAAGTTTTATGGCTCAGCTTATATGCAGAATGTGAAATGGAAAATCTAAAGCTAGAATCTAAGCTGGTGTCCTTTAATAGAGAAAGAGAGAAATTGAAAAATATTTTACAGTTGATTGACGTATTTCACAAGTCTGTATTAAAGAAATCTAAAAATGACTGTGTAGAAATAGTGTCAGAAGATACCAGTGATGTTCCCGAAATTGACTGTAATGAGGAAATTGAGCAACATGTGGGACAAGTGTCTGTAATGGCTACTCAAGGTGACCTTGTCTCTGATGACGTAAAAAAAGATGGTGGAAATGTGGGAGGAGACTTGAGAACTGATGTAGGAGGGAACATGGGAGGAGACTTGAGAACTGATGTAGGAGGGAACATGGGAGGAGACTTGAGAACTGATGTAGGAGGGAACATAGGAGGAGACTTGAGAACTGATGTAGGAGGGAACATAGGAGGAGACTTCAGAACTGATTCAGATGACGTACGAGGGACGGATGTACAAAGGCCACCAAAAATAGAAGACAATTCACAGGCCCAACTCCAAATTAAAGTTAGGAAAAATTTGTTAAAATTATGCAAAATCATTCCTGCATATGATAACAAAATCCATGTATGTAGAAATTCTGAAATCTTTGAAAGCTTTATTGATAAGCTTGATTTAAGTAATGCTGAGAAAATCAATTATTTAAATTGTGGCTTCCTGCAACCTTTTCCAGACGCTTAACATTGAAGTTGAGTTTTGATAATGAATTACATGGAGATCTAGATGATAAAGACAGACTGAAAATTCTGATTTTCTGTGCATTAAATGAAAATTGTCCAGATATTGATGTTCTTCAAAAATTAAGGATTGGTCGGAAAGAATGTACTTTTACATTCATGTCCATATTTGAAAGGTTGTACAAAACTCTAATTACCAATGTCAAAACACAATCAATGATAAAGTATTTTGTGGACAAATTTGGATTCCTAAATTCTGTATCTCGTGTTATTGCGTCACAAAAAGATACTTTATTTGAATGTGCGCAATTCCTTGATTTTGCTAGAAAACATGAGAATCGTGATAGGAAAATAAATCAAACAGACAGAGTAAGATCTTTTCAAAAGCCAGTGTCAAAATCTCCTAAACTGAGTCATCCCCGGAATCAAATCTATGACATAAGGAGGAAATTACATATTAGTTATAAGCCCTATAAAAAAATCCAAGAGTCCGCTTTGCAGAAAGAGTTAATAATTCAAAGTTCAGACCTCTCTGTAAAGAGACAAATGGCGGACATTGAAAGACAGGAACAGATGATGTCTCAAAATGACTTATCTAAGTCTTCAATTTACAGCTCATTATCGGAGCTGCTCAAACAATCATTAAAAAAAGGAATGATTAACAGAGTTTTCCAGAACATCTTTGACAAAGAAATAAGATTTGGTTTAGGAATTGACTGAAAATGAAATTATATGTTGTGTAAAAGTGATATACAATATATTATTCAGTTATTTGTAATTATTTTATAAATATAATTCTGTAGTTCTACAGTTTTTGTAGATATATATATATTCATACAGTATATATAGTATATTTGTATAAGTAGAGATTGTATAACTGTATATCTATATCTATAGTGATATAATTAAAATAAACTACAGTAATATTTAGAATTACATTAAAGCCGATACATATATGTATAAGACATTGCAATTGTTTTGTTTTTGTGTATGATATTAACCTTATCTCTTATTTATCCTTAGAATTTTCACTTCAAAGTAGGATTTAATCGGGAAAAACTCTCTTACATGGATTTATTCCTTTATTTACACAGGAATTTGTAATAACTGCATGATTTTATATATTTAACACTTAAAAGGAAATAATATATAACTAACTGAATTTAAATTTAGTTTTTGTGTGTTGCTAACATTTTGAAGTTATTTATTTGCATGGCAATATGTTCTTACTGCATGACAGTCACACATGTGACATTCAAACTGTTCTAATAATAAGGATACCATATACCCCTATTTCAGTGGTTGCAACTTAAAGCTCTTGTAGCCTCAGTGAGCTCAGCCTTTGCAAGTCAAAGAATTTTTTTTTTTAGGCCTCTTAAGTTCCAGGGTTCAATTTCAGTTGCAAACCTTGCACCAAATATAGAAACAGCTCATAACCAAATTTTTTTATGAGTCCTTTTATCTATAAATGGTTCACAAAGTTTGTTATGTGTATTTGGGGAATATTCAAAGAAATATTAAAATATTAAATTTAATAGTTTACAATGCGCATTGATAATTAGGATACAATTATTTGGGTAAATATATATGTATTCCAACCTTTTTATGTGTAGACTGTGAGCCCTCGCGGGCAGGGTCCTCTCTCCTTCTGTACTTGTGTGTCCCTTGTCTAGCACATGTTTATTGTATCTGTCTATATTTTTCCCTTTTCATATGTAAAGCGCCATGGAATAAATGGCGCTATATAAATGTATAATAATAATAATAATAATAATAATATGAGGAATCTGTGGTGTAAACTTATATGTTCACAGTCTGAGTGACAGATGACAGATGTGTGTATGAGCAGCTGCTAAGAGTGAATAAGTGTATGTGTGATGTATGGAAAAAGTTTCAAAATTCATGGTATGTGGAAAAAAAAAACCAAACAACTTGTTTTTAAAAGAAATAATACAAATCAGTTCAATTATTAGAATATTAAGATACATAATGAATATTATCTACTCAACATATATTTCTTTAATAATTATTATTTTAGTTAATAGTAGATAAGTGGAATCACACATCAAAATGGTTTATCAAGAAAATCTACATTTAGATTATTATTTTTCCTTTTTCCCAAACGATAATTTTATGATATTCAATGTTATTTTTATTTTTAATGGTTACATAGATGGTACACATCTTCAGACAAATATATGGTATAAAGCTAAAACAGAAGTTACATAAATAATTTATAAAACAATTATTTTTTAATTTCGGTTTTGATAAATCAATTATTTCACAAAATAATATTTTTTTCTGGTAATAAGGGGGAAATGTGTTTTGATCCTGAATACATCATCACATTTCATCAATACCTCTTCTTCACAATGGTAGAACTACTAGAGATAATAACATGAAGTATTATAAAGAGTCATTTCTTTACACTAAGAAGGGATTACATGCAAAGTTGCATAATATGATATTTTGGTAACACAAGGTCATGACAAATATGAAATCATCCAGATAATGGAAATATTAAGGGTATGTGTTACTGAGAACATAACTACTCAGCATTTGTCATAAACATATAAAGGCCTTATTTTTATTTTTATTCTTATTTTTATTTTTATTCTTATTTTTGTTTTTATTCTTATTTTTGATTCTTAATTTTTATTTTTTTATCTCAATCAAGAAACATCAATATTTAATAAAGTAATGTCTAGTATGAGAATATTGCTTCATTAAATATAGTGAAGATATTGTTTCATTAGAAGAAAATGTTCTAATTTTGAGTAAATACAATAATTCATTCATTCATTCATTCCCTCATATTCACATTTTGGTTCATGGCTATACATTCTTACCTATTATTGGTCTAATAAATATATTCCATTAATAAAGTTTTAGTAATAAAGATGGAAACACTTGTTACATGAAAAACACACTGACTCCTATGGGTTGAAAAGGTAATTACACCTATGACATAAAAATGTTCTATCTCATGAAGAATATGGTTAATAATGCATTATCATTTATTATTGTTTCACATATAAACATGAATTCCATATTACTATTCTGATAATAATTCTATGGATATTACTGATTGCTATGGTACGCTGTGATATTATAGGTTAGGAAAATTACCAGATTTGGTATAGAATAGGGAATGAAGACTTCAAGCAAGATATTGAAATTACATTAATAAAGACTTTTCATATTTCTAAATTCAAGTAAATTTAAAAAGTTGCAAGAAGAAAAACCCGAAGTTCCAGAAGGTAAAAAGGCTATATGATGTCTGAGTAATAATAGACTGTGTCAATTACAATTCATTTCATCACCGACAACAACTGCAGTATTCACCACTGACAACAACTGCAGTATCCACCACTGACAACAACTGCAGTATTCACCACTGACAACAACTGCGGTATCCACCACTGACAGCCACGATCGCAGTATCCACCACTGACAACAACTGCAGTATTCACCACTGACAACAACTGCAGTATTCACCACTGACAACAACTGCAGTATCCACCACTGACAGCCACAACTGCAGTATTCACCACTGACAACAACTGCAGCATTCACCACTGACAACAACTGCAGTATTCACCACTGACAGCCACAACTGCAGTATCCACCACTGACAACAACTGCAGTATCCACCACTGACAGCCACGATCGCAGTATCCACCACTGACAACAACTGCAGTATTCACCACTGACAACAACTGCAGTATTCACCACTGACAACAACTGCAGTATCCACCACTGACAGCCACAACTGCAGTATTCACCACTGACAACAACTGCAGTATTCACCACTGACAGCCACAACTGCAGTATCCACCACTGACAACAACTGCAGTATCCACCACTGACAACAACTGCAGTATTCACCACTGACAACAACTGCGGTATCCACCACTGACAGCAACTGCAGTATTCACCACTGACAACAACTGCAGTATCCACCACTGACAACAACTGCAGTATTCACCACTGACAACAACTGCAGTATTCACCACTGACAGCCACAACTGCAGTATTCACCACTGACAACAACTGCAGCATTCACCACTGACAACAACTGCAGTATTCATCACTGACAACAACTGCAGTATTCACCACTGACAGCCACAACTGCAGTATTCACCACTGACAGCCACAACTGCAGTATCCATCACTGACAGCAACTGCAGTATTCACCACTGACAACTGCAGTATTCACCACTGACAGCCACAACTGCAGTATCCATCACTGACAGCAACTGCAGTATTCACCACTGACAACAACTGCAGTATCCACCACTGACAACAACTGCAGTATTCACCACTGACAACAACTGCAGTATTCACCACTGACAGCCACAACTGCAGTATTCACCACTGACAACAACTGCAGCATTCACCACTGACAACAACTGCAGTATTCATCACTGACAACAACTGCAGTATTCACCACTGACAACAACTGCAGTATTCACCACTGACAGCCACAACTGCGGTATCCACCACTGACAGCAACTGCAGTATTCACCACTGACAACAACTGCAGTATTCATCACTGACAACAACTGCAGTATTCACCACTGACAACAACTGCAGTATTCACCACTGACAGCCACAACTGCAGTATTCACCACTGACAACAACTGCAGCATTCACCACTGACAACAACTGCAGTATTCACCACTGACAGCCACAACTGCAGTATCCACCACTGACAACAACTGCAGTATCCACCACTGACAACAACTGCAGTATTCACCACTGACAACAACTGCGGTATCCACCACTGACAGCAACTGCAGTATTCACCACTGACAACAACTGCAGTATCCACCACTGACAACAACTGCAGTATTCACCACTGACAACAACTGCGGTATCCACCACTGACAGCAACTGCAGTATTCACCACTGACAACAACTGCAGTATTCACCACTAACAGCAACTGCAGTATTCACCACTGACAGCCACAACTGCAGTATTCACCACTGACAGCCACAACTGCAGTATTCACCACTGGCAACAACTGCAGTATCCACCACTGACAACAACTGCAGTATCCACCACTGACAACAACTGCAGTATTCACCACTGACAACAACTGCGGTATCCACCACTGACAGCAACTGCAGTATTCACCACTGACAACAACTGCAGTATTCACCACTGACAGCAACTGCAGTATTCATCACTGACAGCCACAACTGCAGTATTCACCACTGACAGCCACAACTGCAGTATTCACCACTGACAACAACTGCAGTATTCACCACTGACAGCAACTGCAGTATTCACCACTGACAACAACTGCAGTATCCACCACTGACAGCCACAACTGCAGTATCCACCACTGACAGCAACTGCAGTATTCACCACTGACAGCCACAACTGCAGTATTCACCACTGACAGCCACAACTGCAGTATTCACCACTGACAGCCACAACTGCAGTATCCACCACTGACAACAACTGCAGTATTCACCACTGACAGCCACAACTGCAGTATTCACCACTGACAGCCACAACTGCAGTATTCACCACTGACAGCCACAATTGCAGTATCTAACCTGACAGCCACGACTGCAGAGGACGATGATCCTATGATGCTAATATGAACTGTGTTATCACGCTTTTATCACGCTCCAGTGGTTTCCTATCACCTATGAAGCTTCAATGAAAGCTGGTGAACAATAAGTTGTCAGGAAACTACAACCCTGACATGAGTCCTGTGCATTAGGACTAAGGACTGGTTATGGTGCTATCTTTAGCAAGGAAGAGTCATTTTAACCCTTGCTTTGCTGACTAAAGACGTCACACCTGTTCCAAGACCATTGCGGATGGAATGGAGGATTCCAGAAATATCCAAGGCGAGCCAATGTAAGTCCAGGTCTTAAAGGTGACACTGCTCAGATATTAAAGCTTCATTTCATCAATGGACTTTGTTTTCTTATCAACATTTGAATTTATGGACTTTGATGGACACATGACACACGGTCTCTACAATATCTACATGTTATTTCAAAGGAATTATCGTATAAAGACTGTGTTTTAAAAGAATCAAGAACAAGACGTCAAGATGAAGATCAGATGATGATGACTGGACCGGAGATGCTTCGATTTAGGTTTAGGAAAGTATAAGACACATATTTTATATGAATATTGGTCACGGCTTACCATAACATGAATTCACATAATTATGTTATTGAGTGCATATAACAATAATCTGATATTATTATTATTATTATTATGGAAATTAAATTATTTTGCCAAAGAAGAAGAAAAGAAGAAAGAAGATCTGATTATCCTAAAGATGAACTTCTCTACTTTGAGGGTTCCAATTAATGTCTATCACCCTCAAAAGGGGGAATTGTTAAATATTAATTATTAGTTATGGATTTATTCTTTACACTCAATTCTGTACCAAGCACGTTAACGTTCGCTGACATACACATGCTATTTTTGTATGGTAGAGTGTCATCTCCATATACAGAGACCACGTGATCTAAGGGACGTATATATAATGGCTACATGAAGGGAGGGGGTCTCTTGCTCGCTCACACTCTCTACAGACACATGGGACAAGAACTATGATGAATGAACATCCAGCTGCCATGTAACCACGTGTTGCTTCTCTGAGACGCTGCTGACAGAGACAGAATGTCATTTTACCATTCAGGACACCAAGGAAAGAAGTGTATAAGTTTTGCTATGGACAAATGGACAATCTCTACGTAACTATTTCACTCATTTTATGTTTTCCTGTAATGATGTTTTTTTTGATGAACAGTCCAATAAACCACTACATTTTTTTATAAGAAACGTGACATTTTCTTTAGAGTATCGCATCTGGTAACAAGTCCTGGAAAAATATACTTAAAATAAGCATTTTTAACATATACAAATCATTACCCTGGAAAGGATGTTCCTGAACATAATTCCCAGAAAAATCCATTTTGGTTTCGTTTTTGTATGTTTTTTGGTGCGCCTGTAAAAGTGGCGTAAGACTCTGACAACATTGTTCACAGCTGTGACCTAGGAGTCAGAAATGCTTCCAGGGATCTTCCCCATGATGTTCCCGTGTCATTTGAGCTGTGTTCCTATTGATTTCAGATGTTTTTAGACCCTAAAAGGACTCCGGGGGGGGAATCGCGGCAAAAATGTTCAGTTTTTCCATAGACTTACATTGGGCTCGTTGCTCGGGTCGAGTACCTGAGTATTCCAATTTGCTCGACCCGAACAACGAGCATTTAGTGCTCGCTCATCATTAGTCATTAACAGAACATAAAACCATAACTTCACAGAATGCCATCAATAACATCAATACATCATGGTGAAGGAAAGGGTGCAAACGCCAAACTAGCATAGCTCTAAGGGTATGTTTCCACGTGGAGTAATACATCAGGATTTGCTGCAGATTGAACGCTGCGTACAGCCGCAGCGTTCAATCCGCAGCGTCCAGATGTTAGGCTAGTTTCACATTTGCTTCTTTGTGCGCTGCGCATTGTGCACAAGTGGAAACGTATGCAAAAATGCAAGACCATGCGTACACCATGTTAAACATAGGCATGCATGAACGCTTGCGCAGATGCGCTGCGCACTAAAACGCTAATGTGAAACCAGTGTCTAGACATGTTTACTCTTAAAACGCATGCGTTCGCAAACGCAGGCGTACGCATGTCCATGTGCACGCCTGCATTCCTATAGACTGTAATGCTTTGTTTTGAGGCATTCCGGGCGCAAGCGAACGCATGCGTTTTTTGACGCCTTTCGACTGACCCAAAAATGCAACATGTTGCATCGGGCACGTCTAGACGCATACCTTGAAAAAACACATGCGCACGAAAACGCAGACGAATGCGTGCAAACGCAAGACCATGCGCACGCCATGTTAAACATAGGGGCACATGACACATGCGATCGGATGCGCACGATGCGCTGCGCACAAAAACGCTAATGTGAAACCATCCTTACAGCATAGTGGAGGGCATTTTATGAAATCCCGTCTCCACTGTACGTGCAGGGATGCATCCAGCGGCCTTGCGTATCCGGACATGAGGCACGTCTATTTATTTTGCGGAGACGCTCCGTAACCCAGTCTATGAATACAATGCAGTATCACCACGCATACAAAGGGGTGAAGCTTTGGGCAGAGCGGGGTTTCCGCTGCGTCCAAAGCGCCACCAATCCGCCCAGTGGAAACCTACCCTAATGCTATTTGTAGGACAAACAGTAAATATAGGAAAAATGAAAATACTGAGAAACATTTGGAAAACAAATGAAAAGTGGGAGGCAAAGGAGAAGACTCAGGAGGGGCAGTGCCCTGCATTATCAGCAGTCCCCAGTTCACATAGAGATGAGGTGGAGAGAGTCTGGTCATAGTGGTATTGTGGATGACAGGTGCTCAGCTGACCTGAGAAAAACAAGACCGGCAGAAAGAAGTATAAAGAGACAAATACAACCGTGCATAGCTGTGGATCAGAACACTTACCATCTGGATAGAGATCTGTGTGGAAGCACTGTGGGGGTCTGCAGTGTCCGCTGCTGAGACAGGAAGTGCCTGTGAGGGTCTGCAGTGTCCGCTGCTGAGACAGGAAGCGCCTGTGAGGGTCTGCAGTGTCCGCTGCTGAGACAGGAAGTGCCTGTGAGGGTCTGCAGTGTCCGCTGCTGAGACAGGAAGCGCCTGTGAGGGCCTGCACTGTCCGCTGCTGAGACAGGAAGTGCCTGTGAGGGTCTGCAGTGTCCGCTGCTGAGACAGGAAGGGCCTGTGAGGGTCTGCAGTGTCCGCTGATGAGACAGGAAGCGCCTGTGAGGGCCTGCAGTGTCCGCTGCTGAGACAGGAAGTGCCTGTGAGGGTCTGCAGTGTCCGCTGATGAGACAGGAAGCGCCTGTGAGGGCCTGCAGTGTCCGCTGCTGAGACAGGAAGTGCCTGTGAGGGTCTGCAGTGTCCGCTGCTGAGACAGGAAGTGCCTGTGAGGGTCTGCAGTGTCCACTGATGAGACAGGAAGCGCCTGTGAGGGCCTGCACTGTCCGCTGCTGAGACAGGAAGTGCCTGTGAGGGTCTGCAGTGTCCGCTGCTGAGACAGGAAGGGCCTGTGAGGGTCTGCAGTGTCCGCTGATGAGACAGGAAGCGCCTGTGAGGGCCTGCAGTGTCCGCTGCTGAGACAGGAAGCGTCTGTGAGGGTCTGCAGTGTCCGCTGATGAGACAGGAAGCGCCTGTGAGGGTCTGCAGTGTCCACTGCTGAGACAGGAAGTGCCTGTGAGGGCCTGCAGTGTCCACTGCTGAGACAGGAAGCGTCTGTGAGGGTCTGCAGTGTCCGCTGCTGAGACAGGAAGTGCCTGTGAGGGTCTGCAGTGTCCGCTGCTGAGACAGGAAGTGCCTGTGAGGGCCTGCAGTGTCCGCTGCTGAGACAGGAAGTGCCTGTGAGGGTCTGCAGTGTCCGCTGCTGAGACAGGAAGTGCCTGTGAGGGTCTGCAGTGTCCACTGCTGAGACAGGAAGCGCCTGTGAGGGTCTGCAGTGTCCGCTGCTGAGACAGGAAGTGCCTGTGAGGGTCTGCAGTGTCCGCTGCTGAGACAGGAAGTGCCTGTGAGGGCCTGCAGTGTCCGCTGCTGAGACAGGAAGTGCCTGTGAGGGTCTGCAGTGTCCGCTGCTGAGACAGGAAGTGCCTGTGAGGGCCTGCAGTGTCCACTGCTGAGACAGGAAGCGCCTGTGAGGGTCTGCAGTGTCCGCTGCTGAGACAGGAAGTGCCTGTGAGGGTCTGCAGTGTCCGCTGATGAGACAGGAAGCGCCTGTGAGGGCCTGCAGTGTCCGCTGCTGAGACAGGAAGTGCCTGTGAGGGTCTGCAGTGTCCGCTGCTGAGACAGGAAGTGCCTGTGAGGGTCTGCAGTGTCCACTGATGAGACAGGAAGCGCCTGTGAGGGCCTGCAGTGTCCGCTGCTGAGACAGGAAGTGCCGTGAGGGTCTGCAGTGTCCGCTGCTGAGACAGGAAGCGCTGTGAGGGTCTGCAGTGTCCGCTGCTGAGACAGGAAGCCCTGTGAGGGTCTGCAGTGTCCGCTGCTGAGAAGGAAGCGCCGTGTGGGGTCTGAGTGTCCGCTGCTGAGACAGGAAGCGCCTGTGAGGGTCTGCAGTGTCCGCTGGAGACAGGAAGGCCTGTGGGGTCTGCAGTGTCCGCTGCTGAGACAGGAAGCGTGTGAGGGTCTGCAGTGTCCGCTGCTGAGACGGAAGCCGTGTGAGGTCTGCAGTGTCCGCTGCTGAGACAGGAAGCGCCTGTGAGGGTCTGCAGTGTCCGCTGCTGAGACAGGAAGCGCCTGTGAGGGTCTGCAGTGTCCGCTGCTGGACAGGAAGCGCCTTGAGGGTCTGCAGTGTCCGCTGCTGAGACAGGAAGGCTGTGGGGTCTGCAGTGTCCGCTGCTGAGACAGGAAGCCGTGTGGGTCTGCAGTGTCCGCTGCTGAGACAGGAAGGCGTGAGGTCTGCAGTGTCCGCTGCTGAACAGGAAGGCCTGTGAGGTCTGCAGTGTCCGCTGCTGAGACAGGAAGTGCGTGTGAGGGATCTGCAGTGTCCGCTGCTGAGACAGGAAGTGCAGTGTGAGGGTCTGCAGTGTCCGTGCTGAGACAGGAAGCGCGTGTGGGGTCTGCAGTGTCCCTGCTGAGACAGGAAGCGCGTGTGAGGGTCTGCAGTGTCCGCTGCTGAGACAGGAAGCGCCTGTGAGGGTCTGCAGTGTCCGCTGCGAGACAGGAAGGCATGTGAGGGTCTGCAGTGTCCGCTGCTGAGACAGGAAGGCAGTGTGAGGGTCTGCAGTCCGCTGCTGAGACAGGAAGGCCTGTGAGGGTCTGCAGTGTCCGCTGCTGAGACAGAAGGCCTGTGAGGGTCTGCAGTGTCCGCTGCTGAGACAGGAAGGCTGTGTGAGGGTCTGCAGTGTCCGTGCTGAGACAGGAAGCATGTGAGGGTCTGCAGTGTCCGCTGCTGAGACAGGAAGGCCTTTGAGGCTGCAGTGTCCGCTGCTGAGACAGAAGTGCCTGTGAGGGTCTGCAGTGTCCGCTGCTGAGACAGGAAGGCATGTGAGGGTCTGCAGTGTCCGCTGCTGAGACAGGAAGCGCTGTGAGGGTCTGCAGTGTCCGCTGCTGAGACAGGAACACGTGTGAGGGTCTGCAGTGTCCGCTGCTGAGACAGG
Source organism: Oophaga sylvatica (assembly GCA_033576555.1). NCBI lineage: Eukaryota > Metazoa > Chordata > Amphibia > Anura > Dendrobatidae > Oophaga > Oophaga sylvatica. The sequence goes on along the minus strand of JARQOD010008199.1, from coordinate 12,258 downwards.
AAGCCTGTGAGGGTCTGCAGTGTCCTGCTGCTGAGACAGGAAGGCATGTGAGGGTCTGCAGTGTCCGCTGCTGAGACAGGAAGCGCCTGTGAGGGTCTGCAGTGTCCGCTGCTGAGACAGAAGCCTGTGTAGGTCTGCAGTGTCCCTGCTGAGACGGAAGGCTGTGAGGTCTGCAGTGTCCGTGCTAGCAGGAAGCGCCTGTGAGTCTCAGTCCGTCTACAGGAAGGCTGTGAGGGTCTGCAGTGTCCGCTGCTGAGACAGAAGGCCTGTGAGGGCTGCAGTGTCCGCTGCTGAGACAGGAAGGCTTGTGAGGGCTGCAGTGTCCGCTGCTGGACAGAAGCAGTGAGGGTCTGCATGTCCGCTGCTGAGACAGGAAGCGCTGTGAGGTCTGCAGTGTCCATGCTGAGACGGAAGCGCCTGTGAGGGTCTGCAGTGTCGCTGCTGAGACAGGAAGCGCTGTGAGGGTCTGCAGTGTCCGCTGCTGAGACAGGAAGCGCCTGTGAGGGTCTGCAGTGTCCGCTGCTGAGACAGGAATCGCCGTGTGGGGGTCTGCAGTGTCCGCTGCTGAGACAGGAAGCGCCTGTGAGGGTCTGCAGTGTCCGCTGCTGAGACAGGAAGCACCGTGTGAAGGTCTGCAGTGTCCGCTGCTGAGACAGGAAGCGCCTGTGAGGGTCTGCAGTGTCCGCTGCTGAGACAGGAAGCGCCTGTGAGGGTCTGCAGTGTCCGCTGCTGAGACAGGAAGTGCCGTGTGAGGGTCTGCAGTGTCCGCTGCTGAGACAGGAAGCGTCTGTGAGGGTCTGCAGTGTCCGCTGCTAAGACAGGAAGCGCCGTGTGGGGGTCTGCAGTGTCCGCTGCTGAGACAGGAAGCGCCGTGTGGGGGTCTGCAGTGTCCGCTGCTGAGACAGGAAGCGCTTGTGAGGGTCTGCAGTGTCCGCTGCTGAGACAGGAAGCGCCGTGTGAGGGTCTGCAGTGTCCGCTGATGAGACAGGAAGCGCCTGTGAGGGTCTGCAGTGTCCGCTGCTGAGACAGGAAGCGCCTGTGAGGGTCTGCAGTGTCCGCTGCTGAGACAGGAAGCGCTGTGTGAGGGTCTGCAGTGTCCGCTGCTGAGACAGAAAGCGCAGTGTGAGTGACTGCAATGTCCGCTGCTGAGACAGGAAGCACCGTGTGAGGGTCTGCAGTGTCCGCTGCTGAGACAGGAAGCGCCTGTGAGGGTGTGCAGTGTCCGCTGCTAAGACAGGAAGCGCTGTGTGAGGGTCTGCAGTGTCCGCTGCTGAGACAGCGCAGTGTGAGTGACTGCAATGTCCGCTGCTGAGACAGGAAGCACCGTGTGAGGGTCTGCAGTGTCCGCTGCTGAGACAGGAAGCGCCTGTGTGAGGGTCTGCACTGTCCGCTGAAGAGACAGGAAGCGCCTGTGAGGGTCTGCAGTGTCCGCTGCTGAGACAGGAAGCACCTGTGAGGGTCTGCAGTGTCCGCTGCTGAGACAGGAAGCGCCTGTGAGGGTCTGCAGTGTCCGCTGCTGAGACAGGAAGCACCGTGTGAGGGTCTGCAGTGTCCGCTGCTGAGACAGGAAGCGCCGTGTGAGGGTCTGCAGTGTCCGCTGCTGAGACAGCAAGCGCCGTGTGGGGGTCTGCAGTGTCCGCTGCTGAGACAGGAAGCGCCGTGTGGGGGTCTGCAGTGTCCGCTGCTGCGACAGGAAGCGCCTGTGAGGGTCTGCAGTGTCCGCTGCTGAGACAGCAAGCGCCATGTGGGGGTCTGCAGTGATCCGCTGCTGAGACAGGAAGCGCAGTGTGAGGGTCTGCAGTGTCCGCTGCTAGACAGGAAGCGCTGTGAGGGTCTGCAGTGTCCGCTGCTGAGACAGAAGCGCCATGTGGGGTCTGCAGTGTCCGCTGCTGAGACAGGAAGCGCAGTGTGAGGGTCTGCAGTGTCCGCTGCTGAGACAGGAAGCGCCTGTGAGGGTCTGCAGTGTCCGCTGCTGAGACAGGAAGCGCGTGGTCTGGGGTGGTGAGGGTCTGCAGTGTCCGCTGCTGAGACAGGAAGCGCAGTGTGAGGGTCTGCAGTGTCCCGCTGCTGAACTATAATTAGGTTATGAGTTACTCTTAAGCACCATTGTGGTACCATGCAGTTACGATGCTGAAACAGAGCTATTCGTGAGGTTGTGTCTAAAAAGGAAGGTATGATTATTGCTTGAACAGGACCTGTTACAGTTGCGGTCTGTGAAAGAAGCACTGTAGGTTCATTCTTAAAAAGAACTGTAGTGGTTCTAGTGTGCTGTTTACAAAAACATTGATTATCCTGGAACAGTAACTGAGGGATGAGTGTCCGTGCTGAGATAGTGTCCATTGTCCTGCATGCTTGTAACAGAACACTTGTCTGGTGTCCGATGCGTAGAAGGGAATCTTGGTTTTCCGCAGCTTAGAAGCAACACTGTGAGGGCTCATGCTGCTGTTCGGATTCTCATTGTCTCATGTCCCTGCAACAGGAAGGCTGTAGGAGTCTAAGTGTCGTGTGAGAGAGAGAGCTGTGAGGCCAGTGTCCGCTGCTGAGACAGGAAGCGCCGTGTGAGGTCTGCAGTGTCCGCTGCTGAGACAGGAAGCACCGTATGAGGGTCTGCAGTGTCCGCTGCTGAGACAGGAAGCGCCTGTGAGGGTCTGCAGTGTCCACTGCTGAGACGTGAAGCGCCTGTGAGGGTCTGCAGTGTCCGCTGCTGAGACAGGAAGCGCCTGTGAGGGTCTGCAGTGTCCGCTGCTGAGACAGGAAGCGCCATGTGAGGTCTGCAGTGTCCGCTGCTGAGACAGGAAGCACCTGTGAGGGTCTGCAGTGTCCGCTGCTGAGACAGGAAGCGCCGTGTGAGGGTCTGCAGTGTCCGCTGCTGAGACAGCAAGCGCCGTGTGGGGGTCTGCAGTGTCCGCTGCTGAGACAGGAAGCGCCGTGTGGGGGTCTGCAGTGTCCGCTGCTGCGACAGGAAGCGCCTGTGAGGGTCTGCAGTGTCCGCTGCTGAGACAGCAAGCGCCATGTGGGGTCTGCAGTATCCGCTGCTGAGACAGGAAGCGCAGTGTGAGGGTCTGCAGTGTCCGCTGCTAGACAGGAAGCGCCTGTGAGGGTCTGCAGTGTCCGCTGCTGAGACAGCAAGCGCCATTGGGGGTCTGCAGTGTCCGCTGCTGAGACAGGAAGCGCAGTGTGAGGGTCTGCAGTGTCCGCTGCTGAGACAGGAAGCGCCTGTGAGGGTCTGCAGTGTCCGCTGCTGAGACAGGAAGCGCTTGTGAGGGTCTGCAGTGTCCGCTGCTGAGACAGGAAGCGCAGTGTGAGGGTCTGCAGTGTCCGCTGCTGTTAAATATTAATTATTGGTTATGGATTTATTCTTATACATTCAATTCTGTACCAAGCACGTTAACGATCGCTGACATTACAGATGCTATTTCTGTATGGTTGTTAAAAATGCTTAAATTTCATATATTTTTCAAGGACTTGTTACCAGATGCGATACTTTAAAGAAAACGTCACGTTTCTTATAAAAAAAATGTAGTGGTTTATTGGACTGTTTACCAAAAAAACATCATTACAGGAAACATAAAATGAGTGAAATAGTTACGTAGATATTGTCCATTTGTCCATAGCAAAGCTTGTACACATCTTTCCTTGGTGTCCTGAATGGTAAGAATGACATCTGTTTCTCCGCAGCGTCTTAAGGAAGCAACACGTGGTTACATGGCAGCTGGCTGTTCATTCATCATAGTCCTTGTCCCATCATCATAGTGTCAGAGTAAAGTGTCTGTGGAGAGAGAGAGCGAGCCCCCCTTCGTGTAGCCATTATATATAATCCCTTAGATCACGTGGTCTCTGTATATGGAGATGACACTTTACCATACAGAAATAGCATCTGTGATGTCAGCGAACGTTAATGTGCTTGGTACAGAATTGAGTGTAAAGAATAAATCCATAACCAATAATTAATATTTAACAATTCCCCCTTTTGAGGGTGATAGACATTAATTGGAACCCTCAAAGTAGAGAAGTTCATCTTTAGGATAATCAGATCTTCTTTCTTCTTTTTCTTCTTCTTTGGCAAAATAATTTAATTTCCATAATAATAATAATAATCATAATAATATCAGATTATTGTTATATGCACTCAATAACATAATTATGTGAATTCATGTTATGGTAAGCCGTGACCAATATTATATAAAAATATGTGTCTTATACTTTCCTAAACCTAAATCGAAGCATCTCGGGTCCAGTCATCATCATCTGATGTCATCTGGTCTTCATCTTGACGTCTTGTTCTTGATTCTTTGAAAACACAGTCTTTATACGATAATTCCTTTGAAATAACATGTAGATATTGTGGAGGCCGTGTGTCATGTGTCCATCAAAGTCCATAAATTCAAATGTTGATAAGAAAACAAAGTCCATTGATGAAATGAAGCTTTAATATCTGAGCAGTGTCACCTTTAAAGACCTGGACTTACATTGGCTCGCCTTGGATATTTCTGGAATCCTCCATGCCATCCGCACTGGTCTTGGAACAGGTGTGACATCTTTGGTCAGCAAAGCAAGGGTTAAAATGACTCTTCCTTGCTAAAGATAGCACCATAACCAGTCCTTAGTCCTAATGCACAGGACTCATGTCAGGGTTGTAGCTTCCTGACAACTTATTGTTCACCAGCTTTCATTGAAGCTTCATAGGTGATAGGAAACCACTGGAACGTGATTAAAGCGTGATAACACAGTTCATATTAGCATCATAGGATCATCGTCCTCTGCCATTGTGTCTGTCAGTGGTGAATACTGCAGTTGCTGTCAGTGGTGGATACAGCAGTTGTGGCTGTCAGTGGTGAATACTGCAGTTGTTGTCAGTGATGAAATGAATTGTAATTGACACAGTCTATTATTACTCAGACATCATAGAGCCTTTTTACCTTCTGGAACTTCGGCTTTTTCTTCTTGCAACTTTTTAAATTTACTTGAATTTAGAAATATGAAAAGTCTTTATTAACGTAATTCCAATATCTTGCTTGAAGTCTTCATTCCCTATTCTATACCAAATCTGGTAATTTTCCTAACCTATAATATCACAGCGTACCATAGCAATCAGTAATATCCATAGAATTATTATCAGAATAGTAATATGGAATTCATGTTTGTGTAATAAAACAATAATAAATGATAATGCATTATTAACCATATTCTTCATGAGATAGAACATTTTTTATGTCATAGGTGTAATTACCTTTTCAACCCATAGGTGTCAGTGTTTTTCATGTAACAAGTGTTTCCATCTTTATTACTAAAACTTTATTAATGGAATATATTTATTAGACCAATAATAGGTAAGAATGTATAGCCATGAACCAAAATGTGAATATGAGTGAATGAATGAAAGAATTATTGTATTTACTCAGAATTAGAACATTTTCTTTTAATGAACCGATATCTTCACTATATTTAATGAAGCAATATTCTTGTACTAGACATTACTTTATTAAATATTGATGTTTCTTGATTGAGATAAAAAATAAAAATTAAGAATCAAAAATAGAGATAAAGGAAGAATAAAAAAGAAAAAATGAAAAATAAGAATAAAAACAAGAATAAGAATAAAAATAAAAATAAGGCCTTTATATGTTTATGACAAATGCTGAGTAGTTATGTTCTCAGTAACACATACCCTTAATATTTCCATTATCTGGATGATTTCATATTTGTCATGACCTTGTGTTACCAAAATATTCATATTATGCAACTTTGCATGTAATCCCTTCTTAGTGTAAAGAAATGACTCTTTATAATACTTAATGTTATTATCTCTAGTAGTTATACCATTGTACCTTTTTATAGTCTTTAAATGTGTGAAGAAGAGGTATTGATGAAATGTGATGATGTATTCAAGATCAAAAACACATTTCCCCCTTAATACCAAAAATATATTATTTGTGAAATAATTGATTTATCAAAACCAAAATGAAAAAAAAATAATTGTTTTATAAATTATTTATGTAACTTCTGTTTTAGCTTTATACCATATATTTGTCCGAAGATGTGTACCATCTATGTAACCACTAAAAATAAAAAATAACATTGAATATCATAAAATTATCGTTTGGGAAAAAGGAAAAAATAATAATCTAAATGTAAATTTTCTTGATAAACCATTTTGATGTGTGATTACACTTATCTACTATTAACAAAAAAATAATAATTATTAAAGAATTATATGTTGAGTAGATAATATTCATTATGTATCTTAATATTCTAATAATTGAACTGATTTGTATTATTTCTCATAAAAACAAGTTGTTGTTTTCTCGCATACCATGAATTGTGAAACTTTTTTCATACATCACACGTACACTTATTCACTCTTAGCAGCTGCTCATACACGCATCTGTCATCTGTCACTCAGACTGTGACACGGATAAATTCACACCACAAGTTCCTCATACAAAAAGGTAGGAATATTAACCCAAATAATTGTATCCTAATTATCAATGCGCATTGTAAACTATTAAATTTAATATTTTAATATTTCTTTGAATATTCCCCAAATACACATAACAAACTTTGTGAACCATTTATAGATAAAAGGACTCATAAGAAAATTTGGTTATGAGCTGTTTCTATATTTGGTGCAAGGTTTGCAACTGAAATTGAACCCTAGCCTAAAGAAAAATTCTTTGACTTGCAAAGGCCGAGCTCACTGAGCTATAAGAGCTTTAAGTTACAGCAACCACTGAAATAGGGGTATATGGTAATTGCCTTATTATTAGAACAGTTTGAATGTCACATGTGTGACTGTCATGCAATAAGAACATATTGCCATGCAAATAAATAACTTCAAAATGTTAGCAACACACAAAAACTAAATTTAGATTCAGTTAGTTACATATTATTTCCTTTTAAGTGTTAAATATATAAAAACATGCAGTTATTACAAATTCATGTGTAAATAAAGGAATAAATCCATGTAAGAGAGTTTTTCCCGATTAAATCCTACTTTGAAGTGAAAATTCTAAGGAATAATAAGAGATAAAGTTAATATCATATTCATCCAGAAAGAAAACAATTGCAATGTCTTATACATATATATGTATTGGCTTTAATGTAATTCTAAATATTACTGTAGTATATTTTAATTATATCACTATAGATATAGATATACAGTTATACAATTTCTACTTATACAAATATAGTATATACTGTATGCTGTATGAATATATATATATATATATATATATATATATATATATATATATCTACAAAAGCTGTGAACTACAGAATTATATTTATAAAATAATTACAAATAACTGAATAATATATTGTATAATACTTTTACACAACATATAATTTCATTTTCAGTCAATTCCTAAACCAAATCTTATTTCTTTGTCAAAGATGTTCGGGAAAACTCTGTTAATCATTCCTTTTTTTAATGATTGTTTGAGCAGCTCCGATAATGAGCTGTAAATTGAAGACTTAGATAAGTCATTTTGAGACATCATCTGTTCCTGTCTTTCAATGTCCGCCATTTGTCTCTTTACAGAGAGGTCTGAACTTTGAATTATTAACTCTTTCTGCAAAGCGGACTCTTGGATTTTTTTATAGGGCTTATAACTAATATGTAATTTCCTCCTTATGTCATAGATTTGATTCCGGGGATGACTCAGTTTAGGAGATTTTGACACTGGCTTTTGAAAAGATCTTACTCTGTCTGTTTGATTTATTTTCCTATCACGATTCTCATGTTTTCTAGCAAAATCAAGGAATTGCGCACATTCAAATAAAGTATCTTTTTGTGACGCAATAACACGAGATACAGAATTTAGGAATCCAAATTTGTCCACAAAATACTTTATCATTGATTGTGTTTTGACATTGGTAATTAGAGTTTTGTACAACCTTTCAAATATGGACATGAATGTAAAAGTACATTCTTTCCGACCAATCCTTAATTTTTGAAGAACATCAATATCTGGACAATTTTCATTTAAGGCACAGAAAATCAGAATTTTCAGTCTGTCTTTATCATCTAGATCTCCATGTAATTCATTATCAAAACTCAACTTCAATGTTAAGCGTCTGGAAAAGGTTGCAGGAAGCCACAATTTAAATAATTGATTTTTCTCAGCATTACTTAAATCAAGCTTATCAATAAAGCTTTCAAGATTTCAGAATTTCTGCATACATGGATTTTGTTATCATATGCAGGAATGATTTTGCATAATTTTAACAAATTTTTCCTAACTTTAATTTGGAGTTGGGCCTGTGAATTGTCTTCTATTTTTGGTGGCCTTTGAACTCCTATGTTCCCTCCTACATCAGTTCTCAAGTCTCCTCCATGTTCCCTCCTACATCAGTTCTCAAGTCTCCTCCCATGTTCCCTCCTACATCAGTTCTCAAGTCTCCTCCCATGTTCCCTCCTACATCAGTTCTCAAGTCTCCTCCCATGTTCCCTCCTACATCAGTTCTCAAGTCTCCTCCCATGTTCCCTCCATCTTTTTTTACGTCATCAGAGACAAGGTCACCTTGAGTAGCCATTACAGACACTTGTCCCACATGTTGCTCAATTTCCTCATTACAGTCAATTTCGGGAACATCACTGGTATCTTCTGACACTATTTCTACACAGTCATCTTTAGATTCTCTAATACAAACTTGTGAAATACGTGAACTAACTGTAATATATTTTTCAATTTCTCTCTTTCCCTATTAAAGGACACCAGCTTAGATTCTAGCTTTAGATTTTCCATTTCACATTCTGCATATAAGCTGAGCCATAAAACTTCTAAATTTGACTGATCTACAGACATAAATTTCAGTCTACTTTGCTTAGAAAAAGAAGTAATGACATCCATATTTCTTACCTTGAAATATCTCAGCTTGTAGCTCCTTTCTTGGCAACGCTCTTGTCATCAGCACGTCTGATTCCTGTAGTCAACTCTTAGTCCTCATTCATAGGTTCTTTTCTTGATCCTGAAATATCGTAGTGTGATTTCTTTGACGACTTGCACATCTGACGTCTTTTGCTTCTATTCCTCCCTTTGCAAGTTTTCAAAAATTCACACTCTAAAAATCAAGTGTGACTGGCTGGCTCTCCAAAATGTTAAAAATGCTTAATTTCATATATTTTTCAAGGACTTGTTACCAGATGCGATACTTTAAAGAAAACGTCACGTTTCTTATAAAAAAAATGTAGTGGTTTATTGGACTGTTTACCAAAAAAACATCATTACAGGAAACATAAAATGAGTGAAATAGTTACGTAGATATTGTCCATTTGTCCATAGCAAAGCTTGTACACATCTTTCCTTGGTGTCCTGAATGGTAAGAATGACATCTGTTTCTCCGCAGCGTCTTAAGGAAGCAACACGTGGTTACATGGCAGCTGGCTGTTCATTCATCATAGTCCTTGTCCCATCATCATAGTGTCAGAGTAAAGTGTCTGTGGAGAGAGAGAGCGAGCCCCCTTCGTGTAGCCATTATATATAATCCCTTAGATCACGTGGTCTCTGTATATGGAGATGACACTTTACCATACAGAAATAGCATCTGTGATGTCAGCGAACGTTAATGTGCTTGGTACAGAATTGAGTGTAAAGAATAAATCCATAACCAATAATTAATATTTAACAATGGTAAAGTGACAACTCCATATACAGAGACACATGATCTAAGGGATTATATATAATGGCTACATGAAGGGGGGGCTCGTGCTTTCTCTACAGACACTTTACTCTGACAAGAACTATGATGAATGAACAGCCAGCTGCCATGTAACCACGTGTTGCTTCCTTAAGACGCTGCGGAGAAACAGATGTCATTCTTATCATTCAGGACACCAAGGAAAGATGTGTACAAGCTTTGCTATGGACAAATGGACAATCTCTACGTAACTATTTCACTCATTTTATGTTTCCTGTAATGATGTTTTTTTTGGTAAACAGTCCAATAAACCACTACATTTTTTTTTTATAAGAAACGTGACGTTTTCTTTAAAGTATCGCATCTGGTAACAAGTCCTGGAAAAATATACTTAAAATAAGCATTTTTAACAGCTGCTGAGACAGGAAGCGCCTGTGAGGGTCTGCAGTGTCCGCTGCTGAGACAGGAAGCGCCTGTGAGGGTCTGCAGTGTCCGCTGCTGAGACAGGAAGCGCCGTGTGAGGGTCTGCAGTGTCCGATGCTGAGACAGGAAGCGCCATGTGGGGGTCTGCAGTGTCCGCTGCTGAGACAGGAAGCGCCGTGTGGGGGGTCTGTAGTGTCCGCTGCTGCGACAGTAAGCGCCTGTGAGGGTCTGCAGTGTCCGCTGCTGAGACAGGAAGCGCCATGTGGGGGTCTGCAGTGTCCGCTGCTGAGACAGGAAGCGCAGTGTGAGGGTCTGCAGTGTCCGCTGCTGAGACAGGAAGCGCCATGTGGGGGTCTGCAGTGTCCGCTGCTGAGACAGGAAGCGCCGTGTGGGGGTCTGCAGTGTCCCCTGCTGCGACAGGAAGCGCCTGTGAGGGTCTGCAGTGTCCGCTGCTGAGACAGGAAGCACCGTATGAGGGTCTGCAGTGTCCGCTGCTGAGACAGGAAGCACCATGTGGGGGTGTGCAGTGGCCGCTGCTGAGACAGGAAGCGCCGTGTGGGGGTCTGCAGTGTCCGCTGCTGAGACAGGAAGCGCCATGTGGGGGTCTGCAGTGTCCGCTGCTGAGACAGGAAGTGCCGTGTGGGGGTCTGCAGTGTCCGCTGCTAAGACAGGAAGCGCCATGTGGGGGTCTGCAGTGTCCGCTGCTGAGACAGGAAGCGCAGTGTGAGGGTCTGCAGTGTCCGCTGCTGAGACAGGAAGCGCCATGTGGGGGTCTGCAGTGTCCGCTGCTGAGACAGCAAGCGCCGTGTGGGGGTCTGCAGTGTCCCCTGCTGCGACAGGAAGCGCCTGTGAGGGTCTGCAGTGTCCACTGCTGAGACAGGAAGCACCGTATGAGGGTCTGCAGTGTCCGCTGCTGAGACAGGAAGCGCCTGTGAGGGTCTGCAGTGTCCGCTGCTGAGAAAGGAAGCGCAGTGTGAGGGTCTGCAGTGTCCGCTGCTGAGACAGGAAGCACCTGTGAGGGTCTGCAGTGTCCGCTGCTGAGACAGGAAGCGCCGTGTGAGTGCCTGCAGTGTCCGCTGCTGAGACAGGAAGCGCCTTGTGAGGGTCTGCAGTGTCCGCTGCTGAGACAGGAAGCACCTGTGAGGGTCTGCAGTGTCCGCTGCTGAGACAGGAAGCGCCTGTGAGGGTCTGCAGTGTCCGCTGCTGAGACAGGAAGCACCGTGTGAGGGTCTGCAGTGTCCGCTGCTGAGACAGGAAGCGCCGTGTGTAGGGTCTGCAGTGTCCGCTGCTGAGACAGGAAGCGCCATGTGGGGGTCTGCAGTGTCCGCTGCTAAGACAGGAAGCGCCGTGTGGGGGTCTGCTGTGTCCGCTGCTGAGACAGGAAGCGCCTGTGAGGGTCTGCAGTGTCCACTGCTGAGACGTGAAGCGCCTGTGAGGGTCTGCTGTGTCCGCTGCTGAGACAGGAAGCGCCTGTGAGGGTCTGCAGTGTCCGCTGCTGAGACAGGAAGCGCCTGTGAGGGTCTGCAGTGTCCGCTGCTGAGACAGGAAGCGCCGTGTGGGGGTCTGCAGTGTCCGCTGCTGAGACAGGAAGCGCCGTGTGGGGGTCTGCAGTGTCCGCTGCTGCGACAGGAAGCGCCTGTGAGGGTCTGCAGTGTCCGCTGCTGAGACAGCAAGCGCCATGTGGGGGTCTGCAGTATCCGCTGCTGAGACAGGAAGCGCAGTGTGAGGGTCTGCAGTGTCCGCTGCTGAGACAGGAAGCGCCTGTGAGGGTCTGCAGTGTCCGCTGCTGAGACAGCAAGCGCCATGTGGGGGTCTGCAGTGTCCGCTGCTGAGACAGGAAGCGCAGTGTGAGGGTCTGCAGTGTCCGCTGCTGAGACAGGAAGCGCCTGTGAGGGTCTGCAGTGTCCGCTGCTGAGACAGAAAGCGCTTGTGAGGGTCTGCAGTGTCCGCTGCTGAGACAGGAAGCGCAGTGTGAGGGTCTGCAGTGTCCGCTGCTGAGACAGGAAGCGCCTGTGAGGGTCTGCAGTGTCCGCTGCTGAGACAGGAAGCGCCTGTGAGGGTCTGCAGTGTCCGCTGCTGAGACAGGAAGCGCCGTGTGAGGGTCTGCAGTGTCCGATGCTGAGACAGGAAGCGCCATGTGGGGGTCTGCAGTGTCCGCTGCTGAGACAGGAAGCGCCGTGTGGGGGTCTGTAGTGT
>JARQOD010008198.1:0-36493 GCA_033576555.1 Oophaga sylvatica | reverse complement strand
GCTGAGGAGTGCAGGCAAAAAAGGCAATACACCAGAGCAGTTGGAATCTATGAGATTGCAGTACCCTGACTAACCACAACAACTAGAGGCAGCCGTGGAGCGTTCCTACGTTGGTCCTAGACGCCTCGTCACAGCCTGAGAAACTAACTACACCTAAAGATAGATATAGGAAAGCTATCTGCCCCGGAGCAGAACCCCAAAGATAATAGAAAGCCCCCAAACATGTAATGGCGGTTAGACAAGAAGAAATACTGACACAGACAGAAAATAGAATGAGCAAACGTTGGGGCCCAAACTTACTAAATAGAAAAGGATAGGAAGGGTACTTACTGCAATCCCAGAAAACCCTGAAAAGCACCAACTCTACTAATTTCAAAAACACCTGAGATCACACGACCTCTACCACCTAAATTAGTTCTCTGGTGTAACAAAATCAAAACAGCAGCCACTGAAAAAACTGGAAAAAGCAAAGGTACAAACATCAGTGGCTGAACTAAACTGAGAGGGCAAAAGCCCCCGGAGGGGACCCTGAAGGCCCCCACAGAAGTGCAGGACAAAATGCAAAAATCAAGCACAAAAACAAAAAGTAGAAAATGTCTTATCTGTTAGCAGGAGATGCAGACACGGCACAGCAGGCTACAAGGGAAACAGGAATCAAAGATAGAGACCAGAACAATTGATCACCGGCAACCCTGATGGGAAGGTGACTCCCTTATATAAGACCAGTCAGTAACACCTGATTCCCAATCCTCACAATTTTCACAATCTTCACTGGACAGACCAGTACCGCTTGTAACCACCAGAGGGAGCCTCTGCTCAGAACTCATCTCAAGCCCATTCACAACAGCGTGGGACAGGCCATGAGCTCTCAGAACGCTGCGCTTTCAACCAAATGGAAGGGCATCATCTCTAATGAGATCAGTTTGGCAATGTAGGCGTTCAAACTCAGTGTACGCGGATGAGAGGATGACTACTTTCTTGTCCTACTCAGAGTGTCTGCTAGGGTGAGCTGGACTTGAGAGCTGCATATGGGTGAACTAGGGGTGGATATGACGGACTGAGAGGGGGTTAGTGATGGTGGTGGTGATGGCCTAGATTCAGTCTTTCGTTGCAAAAACATTGTGATTCCTGACTGCTTTGGCCTTGCGACGACACCTCAACATTTCTTGCTTGTGGTGTGCTAACCTGTGGGCTTACAGTTGGGGAAGAGATGGAGCGTTGGTGGCTACCTTCAGTCAGAGCAGGTGCACATGTGCTACCTGAGGTTTTGTAGTCCGTCCACGCTTGCAAGTGCATGTTGATTATATGCCTAAGCATGCAAATGGTATTCAAATTTCTGAGATTTTTCCCTTGGCTAAAGGTCCTTCCGCACTTCTTACAGATAACCTTTGCCTCATCAATAGGATTTTGGTCAAAAAAGTGCCACGCTGCACTCTTCCTACTATGCTATAAATTTTCTGGGCTTGCACTCTGTGCTAATTTGACCATCTGGCCAAGCTGTCCTGCAACTCTTTTTGTTTTTTTTAACACGTTTTTGGACTGCTACGGGCCTGCCAGATAACCGCTGCTGTGATGTTGATGCCTGCTGCGGATCCTTCTCCTCTTCTGAGCTATTGCCAGCGGCACGCTCTTCCCCCAATGGATGCCAATCCGGGTCAACAACTGGGTCATCCATCACCTCCTCTTCAATTTCATCTGCACCTTCCTCTGTGTCACCGTGTAAGGTGGTATAGTATGCAGGAAGGGGCACCTGAGTTTCATCAGGGTCAGATTCTGGCTCAGTAGACTGCGAGGGCAATGTAGTGCTCTGGGTGAATGTACCAGCAGAATCATCTAGCAGTGGCTGTGCATCAGTGCACTCCATCTCTGATTCATGTTGGACTGGGGAATTCAGGATTTGACTTGATAACCCAGGCATGATATGTGAAAAGAGCTCCATGGAATAATCTGAAGTGTGGCCTGCCATATCTTTCACTTTTGGTGGGGGTGAAGGACACAAGGAAAGGTGTTGTTCCTGACCAGGAGCCTGCACTGATGACTCAGTGCTTGCATTTTTTGAAAGTTCAGAAGAGGAGGCGATAGAGCTGGAGGCTGTTTCAGCAATGTAAGACAAAACCTGTTCCTGATGCTCCGTGTAACGGGTCAGAGAGGCGGAACCTCTGAGCTTTATTATACAAGGAGGCTCTCCTTGTAAAGGAGCGGGTGGCGCCCAGGGAGACGGACAGGAAGTCACGGCAAGTGACAGGGACAGTCTTTGGACAGACGGGAAAGAGGTCACGGCAAGTGACCGGGGCAGTCTCTGGATAGACAGGCAGGTAGTCACGGCAAGTGACCGGGGCAGTCTCTGGATAGACAGGCAGGTAGTCACGGCAAGTGACCGGGGCAGTCTCTGGATAGACAGGCAGGTAGTCACGGCAAGTGACCGGGGCAGTCTCTGGATAGACAGGCAGGTAGTCACGGCAAGTGACCGGGGCAGTCTCTGGATAGACAGGCAGGTAGTCACGGCAAGTGACCGGGGCAGTCTCTGGATGGACAGGTATATACGACCTGAGATGGTGGAGCCTCCCGGTAGGCTAGCAGGCAGATGACAGATGAACGCCCCCAAGTGAGCAGGCGAGAGTCTCTGGAACAGACGATGGTCACCGCATGTGACGTCCGAACCTCCGGGTAGGTCTGCAGGCAGATGGCAGATGAACGCCCCAAGTGAGCAGGCGAGAGTCTCTGGAATAGACGATGGTCACCGCATGTGACGTCCGAACCTCCGGGTAGGTCTGCAGGCAGATGGCAGATGAGCGCCCCCAAGTGAGCAGGCGAGATTCTCTGGAATAGCCGATGATCACCACCGGTGATGGCCGAACCTCCAGGTAGGCTTGCGGACAGGTAGCAGACAGCAAACTGGCAGGAGACAGGCAGGTAACTGGTAACGGAACCTGAGGGCTGAAGCAGAGTAAACAGTGCAACAACATTGCTCGGGCACCTCCATTAAGGAGGAAGTACTTTATATAGGGTGGAGTCCTCCGGCATTGGCCGGGGACCTTTTTTGAAAGATGCGCGCGGCCCCTTTAAGAGCGGGGGAGCGCGCGGGCGCGCGCCCTAAGTCCAGCAGCAGGGAAGGAGCGCGCGACCCCAGCAGGACGGAAGGAGGACGCCGAGCGTGGGTAAGGGGGGCGACGTCCCTGCCTGGCAGAGGACGCTGGCGCAGGGGAACAGCGTCCCTGCCTGGCAGAGGGCAGGGACGCCGGCACTACAGTACCCCCCCCCTTTAGGCCCCCCCTTTTTTAGGCCAGAAAGAAATTTAGCTAGGATGAGAGGGGCATGGATGTTCTCCCGAGGCTCCCACGTTCTCTCCTCAGGACCAAACCCCTTCCAATCCACCAGAAAATAGGTCTTTCTTCCTACCCTTTTGGTGGCCAAAATGTTCTCTACCTCAAATTTGTTCTCAGCAGACAGTGGAGCAGGAGGTGTACCTGTAGACTTGACAAAAGAGTTAAGTACCACCGGTTTGAGGAGAGATACATGGAAGGAGTTAGGAATCCGCAAATTGGCCGGGAGTTTCAATTTATAGGACACTGGGTTGATCTGACTGATGATCTCCAGAGGACCGATGAACCGAGGACCTAACTTGTAGAAAGGAATCTTGAGCCGAACATACTTGGACGAGAGCCAGACCTTATCCCCAGGACGGAATTGAGGGGGATCCAGACGTCTCTTGTCAGCATGTCTCTTCATGCGCTCGGATGACAGAATGAGTGCGGACCGGGTACTCTCCCATATGGAGGAGAATTCGTTAACCAGGGATTCCGCAGCTGGATTGTCCACAGAGATGGAAATAGGTACAGGGATCCGAGGATGTTGACCGAAGACTACAAGAAATGGAGATTTGGAGGAAGATTCGCTCTCGTGATTGTTGTACGAAAATTCGGCCCAAGGCAGGAGATCCACCCAGTCAGAATGGTGGGCATTAACGAAGTGCCGGAGATAACTGGTCAGAATCTGATTGATTCGCTCGACTTGACCATTGGACTGTGGGTGGTAAGCGGAGGAGAAATCCAGGGTGACGTCTAGCAACTTACAAGTGGCTCTCCAGAAACGTGAGGTGAACTGTACCCCACGATCCGACACAATGTGACGAGGCAGACCATGAAGACGGAAGATGTGGCGGATAAAGTCTTTAGCCAACTCGGGTGCAGACGGAAGCCCTGGCAGGGGAATGAAGTGAGCCATCTTGGAAAATCGGTCAACGACCACCCAAATGACCGTACAACCAGCAGAGACGGAAAGATCCGTTATGAAGTCCATGGCTATATGCTGCCAGGGGGCAGCGGGTACAGGAAGCGGGAGAAGACGGCCGGCAGGCAGGTGTCTCGGAACTTTGTTGCGGGCACAGGAGGCACAGGCAGAAATAAAGTCTATTACATCCTTGTGCAGGGTAGGCCACCAGTAATGCCGGGTAATGAGCTGGAGGGTCTTTTTCCGACCAGCGTGGCCAGCTAGTTTAGACGAATGACCCCAGTGGAGGATCCTCTCCGATCAGGTACCAATACGAACGTCTTACCAGGAGGGAGACGATTTAGACTCACGGGAGCCACCTGCATCACTCTGGCGGGATCGATGATATGTTTAGGTTCCTCCTCGAGATCCGACACCAGGAAAGACCGGGACAAGGCATCCGCCTTGATGTTCTTGTCGGCTAGGCGAAAGTATAAAAGAAAGTCGAAGCGGGCAAAAAACAAGGACCACCGGGCTTGGCGAGGGTTAAGTCTCTGGGCATGCTGGAGGTAAGCCAGATTCTTGTGGTCAGTGTAAATGATTACTGGATGAAGAGCCCCCTTGAGTAGGTAACGCCACTCCTCCAATGCCAGCTTGATGGCCAATAACTCTCGGTCTCCTATGGAATAATTGCGCTCAGAAGAGGAGAAGAGTTTAGAGAAGAAGCCGCAAGATACCATTCTCCCAGAAGAAGACTTTTGAGTCAGTACCGCTCCGGCTCCAGAAGAGGAAGCGTCCACCTCCAGGAAGAACTGCTTGTTGCCGTCCGGGCGATGCAGCACTGGAGCGGAAGAGAGGCCTGTTTTAAGGAAAGAAAGGCCTCCTCTGCTTCGGGCGTCCACTGTTTGGGGTTAGCATTCTTGCGGGTGAGCGCGGAGATTGGAGCAGTCCGGGAAGAGAAGTGCGGTATGAAGAGGCGGTAATAATTGGCGAATCCCAGGAACCGCTGAATGGCCTTCAATCCCTCCGGTCGGGGCCATTTCTCGATGGCAGATAGCTTCTCCGGATCCATTCTTAGGCCTGTCTGAGAAATGATGTAACCCAAAAACGGAAGCGAGGTCTGCTCAAAGAGACACTTCTCATATTTGGCGAAAAGGTGATTCTGCCTAAGCCTGAGCAGAACCTGACGAACATCCCTCCGGTGAGACTGGAGATCCGGAGAGAAGACCAAGATGTCGTCTAGGTACACCACAACGCAGGAGTAGAGCAGGTCTCGGAAGATGTCATTGACCAACTCCTGAAAGACTGCAGGAGCATTACAGAGACCAAAGGGCATCACCAAATGTTGTGTTGAATGCCGTCTTCCATTCATCTCCCCGACGGATACGGACCAGGTTATATGCTCCACGAAGATCCAGTTTGGTGAAGATTCTAGCCCCCCTCAGACGATCAAACAATTCGGGAATGAGCGGAAGAGGGTACTTATTCTTCACCGTGATCAGGTTTAGGCCTCTGTAGTCAATACAGGGACGGAGAGAGCCGTCTTTCTTTTTTACGAAGAAGAAACCTGCTCCCGCTGGGGAGGTAGATTTCCGGATGAATCCCTTGGCCAAATTCTCCTCGATATATTCGGACATCGACCTGGTCTCAGCAGCAGACAATGGGTAAATACGCCCACGGGGAGGCGTAATACCGGGTAGCAGGTCGATCGGGCAATCATAAGGTCTGTGAGGGGGTAATGTCTCTGCCTCCTTTTTATTAAAGACATCAGCGAACGACCAATATGGAATCGGGAGCCCTGGTAGATTAGTTGGTGTAGGAGAAGGACGGACGGGATGAACAGGAACCAAACACGTTTTATGACAGTCCTGTCCCCAGCGAAGGATCTCTCCAGTCTGCCAGTCGAGCACGGGTGCATGCTTTTGGAGCCAAGGTAGACCTAATAAGAAAGCATGAGAGAGTCCAGGCAGGACATGAAACGAGATGCTCTCAGAATGCAACATTCCCACCTGCAGGGTTATGGCTTCAGTGATAAGTTGGATGGGACGTGGTAGAAGACCCCCGTCCACAGCAGCAACAGATACTGGTTCAACCAGATGTTTGGTAGGAATGCGATATTTCTCTACTAGAGCCTGTGAAACAAGATTCCCGGCTGCTCCAGAATCAAGTTGGGCTTGTTCGAAATAACGGTTCTCACCGAGGAGAATTGAGACTGACAGCAGCAGAGATGAAGAGGATTTATTCTTGTCTAGGTTGACCTCTCCGAGCGAACCTAGACACAGGCGTTTCCCGACCTCTCCGGACAGGTACGGATCCGGTGCTCCTTACTGCCACAGTAGAAGCAACTCCCCTTGGCACGGCGTAAGTCCTGACGGGCTTTGACCATCTTGGTCTGGTCGACCTGCATAGGCTCAGAAGTGTGTACCTGGGGAGAAGCGGAAGGAGTTACGGGTCTCTGAAAAGAAGGAGCTAGACGAGGAAACCTTCTCTCACGGGTGACCTCTTTGGCGCGTTCCTGGAACCGTAGATCAATTCGATTAGCCAGAGTTATTAGGTCATCGAGAGAGGTTGGAATATCTCGGCCGGCAAGTTCATCTTTAATACGGCCGGACAGACCCTCCCAGAAGACAGATATCAGGGCATCATTATCCCAGGCCAGCTCCGAGGCAAGGGTACGGAACCGTATGGCATATTGCCCCACGGTGACTTCCCTGACGGAGACGCAACAGAGATGATGCAGAGGAGGTCTTCCGTCCGGGTTCGTCGAATACCTTCCGGAAGGCCGAGAGAAAAGCAGGCAGGTCAGACACCAGAGGATCTTCTCTCTCCCAGAGAGGATTGAGCCAGGCCAGAGCCTCTCCGGTGAGATGGGACATAATGAAGGCAATTTTGGCCCGGTCGGAGTTAAACTGGTGAGCCAGGAGTTCGAAATGCAGGGTACACTGGTTAATGAAACCCCGAGCCAGAGTAGGATCGCCTCCAAACCGTGGAGGAGCAGAAAGTCGAGGTCCAGGAACGGAAACCACGGAATTGGTAAGCAACGGAACTGCCGGATTGCGAGTCATGGCGCCAGTGGTGGTTGCTGGTGAAGTAGTCAGGGTGTCCAGGCGGGAATTAACATTCCGCAGATGACCCAGGATGGACTCCTGTTGAGACCTCTGACGAGACAGTTCATGACACAGGTCAGAGAGCGAAGGGGTTTGGGTGCCACCGGGTTCCATGGCCCGAGCAAACTGTAACGGGTCAGGGAGGCGGAACCTCTGAGCTTTATTATACAAGGAGGCTCTCCTTGTAAAGGAGCGGTGGCGCACAGGGAGACGGACAGGAAGTCACGGCAAGTGACAGGGACAGTCTTTGGACAGACGGGAAAGAGGTCACGGCAAGTGACCGGGGCAGTCTCTGGATAGACAGGCAGGTAGTCACGGCAAGTGACCGGGGCAGTCTCTGGATAGACAGGCAGGTAGTCACGGCAAGTGACCGGGGCAGTCTCTGGATAGACAGGCAGGTAGTCACGGCAAGTGACCGGGGCAGTCTCTGGATAGACAGGCAGGTAGTCACGGCAAGTGACCGGGGCAGTCTCTGGATAGACAGGCAGGTAGTCACGGCAAGTGACCGGGGCAGTCTCTGGATGGACAGGTATATACGACCTGAGATGGTGGAGCCTCCCGGTAGGCTAGCAGGCAGATGACAGATGAACGCCCCCAAGTGAGCAGGCGAGAGATCTGGAACAGACGATGGTCACCGCATGTGACGTCCGAACCTCCGGGTAGGTCTGCAGGCAGATGGCAGATGAACGCCCCCAAGTGAGCAGGCGAGAGTCTCTGGAATAGACGATGGTCACCGCATGTGACATCCGAACCTCCGGGTAGGTCTGCAGGCAGATGGCAGATGAGCGCCCCAAGTGAGCAGGCGAGATTCTCTGGAATAGCCGATGGTCACCACCGGTGACGGCCGAACCTCCAGGTAGGCTTGCGGACAGGTAGCAGACAGCAAACTGGCAGGAGACAGGCAGGTAACTGGTAACGGAACCTGAGGGCTGAAGCAGAGTAAACAGTGCAACAACATTGCTCGGGCACCTCCATTAAGGAGGAAGTACTTTATATAGGGTGGAGTCCTCCGGCATTGGCCGGGGACCTTTTTTGAAAGATGCGCGCGGCCCCTTTAAGAGCGGGGAGCGCGCAGGCGCGCGCCCTAAGTCCAGCAGCAGGGAAGGAGCCCGCGACCCCAGCAGGACGGAAGGAGGACGCCGAGCGTGGATAAGGGGGGCGACGTCCCTGCCTGGCAGAGGACGCTGGCGCAGGGGAACAGCGTCCCTGCCTGGCAGAGGGCAGGGACGCCGGCGCTACACTCCGGCTTTAAAAGCGATTTACCTACTCCCAGAAAAGGGAGCCTTCCAGGCCTTCTGGAGCCAGACGATGACGCAGGCTCAACACCTCCTGCCTTAGGTGCTATTGTGCTTTTGGCACTACTAGCAGATGCACCACCACCGCCATCAGTACCAGCCCCCCACATCCGCGGCCTCTTCCACCATACTTCCTCATGTTTGGGAAAATGTACTCAAAATACCAGCAGATATATGGTACTGTATCAGAAGCGTACAGCTGTATACTGTGAAGGGAAAAATTCTAAATCTCCGTCTATATTTCGAGAGTAACACACAGACGCTCACAGGCTCAGTATGAATTACACCAGAATATAAAAAGCAGAAAAAGGGGACTGTATTACCAGATACCAGGCGTATACAGTGTTGGAGTAATTTTAAATCTCCGTATATATTTCCAGAGTCAGACACAGACTCTCACAGGCTCAGTATGGATTAGACCAGAATATAAAAAGCAGAAAAAGGGTAATGTAAGGTTCTTTGTCTCTGTTGACATGTTCCTTGAAACTCAGTTTTCCGTCGGCCATTTTGCTTTCTGTCTTTCTGCAGCTCTTGCCCTCAGTTAATATGGAGTTTCCAGTTTTCATGTTCCCGCCCTGATTCTTCCCTCTTGCTTCTTAAGCAGCCTCAGCTGAACAATCAGTGCTCCTGAATCAAGCCTCAGTCAGTCTGTGACCTGACTCCTGGAAGCCTTGGACTTGTACTCCAGCTATTCCCTACTGAGGAACCTTGGAACACTTTTGGACTCTGGAAACCTGCTGTTTGGTGAATCCATGTTAGCAGAGAAATTACGGTACAGAGAAGAGATCCTGAACCTGCTTTGGATATTTATTGTAGTGCTTGAAGTTACTCTGGCCTGCTGTGTCTCCTGTCGCTGTTCCTGCAAACTGTGTGAACTTTTCAGCATGCTTGTATGAAGTAATACAAGTCATTTCATTTCAACCTATGTCTCCTGTGTTTTCCTCGCACCCAAGCACAAGACGCTATAGGAACTGTACACTATACATGACAAGATTCAGGAGCCAATGTTTAGTGTCTGCTGGGTCTGGGAAAGCCGTGTCTGCTGTGACTGTGGATATCAGATGTCCGTTTAATACCTTATGTGATGACAGTGGTTGTGACTTCTCACAACCATTCCAGGTGAGCGCATTCCCTTAAAATTTTACTCTGGAGTGTTACCACAGGTAAACACTATTGTTTTTTTTTTTTTTCCTTTCCTCTTCTCCTTCCAGCACTTCTGCCTTAAAAGATCTGGAAGATGGAGGCCCGCATAAAGGAACTTTGCGGAGTGACTGATACAATCCTTTCAGATGTACAGACTTTAAAAACCCGTTTTGCAAGCCTACAGGACCTCACTAATCATAATTTGCAAGTGTTTGGACAGACTACCCAGGAATTGCGAGCCAGGATTGAGGCTCTAGAGGAACGAGCCCAGGCTCCTGCCATAACCCCAAGTTCTGGGATCCCCAAATTACCTCCTTTTCGTTTTGGCGGTGAACGTGAGAAATTCAGGGGATTTATTAATCAATGCAATTTATTTTTCTCTGCACATGCTTCACAATTTCCCACTGAACGATCCAAAGTGCTTACTATAATCATGTTGCTTACCAATAAGGTTTTGATGTGGGCAAACCCTCTGATTGAGACTGAGGATGATTGTTTGAATCACCTTGATGCTTTTATTTCAGCCATGGGGCAGGTGTTTGATGACCCCAATCGAGGTGCAACAGCTGAAGCAGCCATGTTAACTTTGCACCAAGGTAAGTGTTCAGTAGCCGAATATGCCCTGGATTTCAGGAGATGGGCTCTTGATACCACTTGGGACACTTCCGCTAAAAAATCTATTTTTCGGAAAGGGTTGTCTCCACTGATTAAGGATGAACTTGCTCGTGCCGACCCTCCCACTGCGTTAGGTGACTTTATTAACTATTGTATCCGTATTGATGCTCGTCTGACTGAACGCAGACAAGAGAGATGGTTCGAAAATAATCGCACTAACCTTTTACTACCTCCCTCCTCAGCTAAGGAACCTTTGAGTAGGATCACAAGGGAACCAGAACCTGAACCCATGCAGGTGGACTCTTTACAAAGACGGGTTAGTGATGCACGCAAAGAACATCGTAAAGGAAAATCTATGTTTCTACTGTGGTAAGTCAGGGCACTTCATTATAAACTGCCCCAGCCGTTCTCGTAAGACTACTGCAGCAGTCATTCACTGTGAGTGTTGCGAGAGGAGCTCTGTCATGTCCGAGCCTCAGGCTCCAGAGAGATCTGCTGCAAGAGATCTTGATTTCTCGGACTTAAACTCTGTTAGTTCTGGGGACGATGACGGTATAAACGCTGCAATTTTTCAAGTTTCCTCAGCGGTGTCCCAGCTGAGTTGTAAAAGAAACAATTCTCATTGCTTCCTTTCCATCAAACTCTGGGTTGACTCAGTCTGGGTGTCTAGCTCTGCTATGATCGACTCAGGAGCAAGTGGAAATTTTATGGATATCTCCTTTGCTCTGAAACAGGGGATACGTTCAGTGAAGAAGGCTACTCCAGTACAATGAGACTGTGGATGGCTCTCTACTGACTTCTGGACCAGTGGATCAAGAAACAGAGCCTTTGAGGGTCCTTATGGGTAAAGATCATCAGGAGAAAATGTCTTTTATGCTTATCTCTTCTCCCCACTTTCCCATTATTCTAGGGCTACCATGGCTGCAGGCGCAGAATCCTACGATTAACTGGGAGACCAAGGAATTACACTTTCCGGAGAAACAGATGAGTCAAGGAGTTTCAGCTTGCTCTGTTCCTAAAGGAACCATGTCAGTCCCTGAACTACCAGCTGTATACCAGGACTATGTGGATTTATGTGACAAGAAGAACGCTGATCAGCTTCCTCCTCACCGTCCATATGATTGTCCAATTGAATTATTGCCTGGAGCCGAGATACCTTTTGGTAAGATCTACCCCCTAGCGGGGCCCGAGCTAAAAGCTTTGAAGGATTATATAGACGAAAATTTAGCCAAGGGCTTCATAGCCCCTCTTCATCTCCGCAGTGCACCATCTTCTTTGTGAAGAAAAGATGGATCTTGAGACCTGCTAGACTATGGGAACTCAATAAGGTTGACTATTGACAGTACCCTGACTAACCCCACAACTTGAGGCAGCCGGGAGCTTTCCTACGTTGGTCCTAGACGCCTCGTCACAGCCTGGAAATAACTGACACCTATAGATAGTATAGGAAAGCTATCTGCCCCGGAGCAGACCCCAAAGATATAGAAAGCCCCAAACATGTATGGCGGTTAGACAAGAGAATACTGACACAGAAGGAAAATAGAATGAGCAAACGCTGGGGCCCAAACTATCTAAATAGAAAAGGACAGGAAGGGTATTACTGCAATCCCAGAAAACCCTGAAAAACACCAACTCTACTAATTTCAAAATCACCTGAGATCACACGACCTCTACCACCTAAATTAGTTCTCTGGTGTAACAAATCAAAACAGCAGCCACTGAAAAAACTGGAAAAAGCAAAAGTACAAAACATCAGTGGCTGAACTAAACTGAGAGGGCAAAGCCCCCGGAGGGGACCCAGAAGGCCCCCAAAGAAGTGCAGGACAAAATGCAAAAATATAGCAAAACACAAAAAAGAAGAAATGTCTTATCTGATAGCAGGAGATGCAGACACGACACAGCAGGCTACAAGGGAAACTGGAATGAAGGATTCAGACCAGAACAATTGATCACCGGCAACCCTGATGGGAAAATGACTCCCTTATATAAGACCAGTCAGTAACACCTGATTCCCAGTCCTCACAATCTTCACTAGTACCGCTTGTAACCACCAGAGGGAGCCTCTGCTCAGAACTCATCTCAAACCCATTCACAACAGTACCCCCCCCTTGAGGAGGGGTCACCGAACCCTCATTTGAGCAACCAGGTCGGTCAGGATGAGTTCTATGATACGCACGGATAAGTCTCCTAGCATGGATGTCCGAAGCAAACACCCAAGAATTGTCTTCCTGACCATAACCTCTCCATTTAACCAAATACTGGAGTCTTCGTCTAGAAAAACGAGAATCCAATATTTTCTCAACCACATACTCCAGATTGCCCTCAACCAAAACAGGGTCAGGAGGCACAGCAGCAGGAACCACTGGCTCAACAAACCTCTTCAACAAGGACTTGTGGAACACGTTATGGATCTTAAATGTCCCTGGAAGAAGCAAACGAAAAGAAACAGGATTAATAATCTCCATGATCTTATAAGGTCCAATGAACCTAGGCTTAAATTTAGGAGATGCTACTCTCATAGGAATATTCTTTGAGGACAACCAGACCAAGTCCCCCACTTTAAACCGAGGACCATCAGTCCTATGCCGGTTAGCAAACCGCTGGGCCTTCTCCTGAGAGAGGGACAACCTCTCCACTACCTGGTCCCAAATCTGTTGCATACGCTCAACAACAGAGTCAACACCTGGACAGACAGAAGCTCCGTCTGTCCTGAAGAAAATCGAGGGTGAAAACCAGAATTACAGAAAAACGGAGACATCAAAGTGGCAGAGCTAGCCCTATTATTAAGAGCAAACTCAGCCAAAGGCAAAAAAGAGACCCAGTCATCCTGATCAGCAGACACAAAGCATCTTAGATAAGTCTCTAATGTCTGGTTTGTTCTCTCAGTTTGACCATTGGTCTGAGGATGAAATGCCGAGGAGAAAGACAATTGAACACCCAGTTTAGAACAAAAAGTCCTCCAAAATCTGGAAACAAACTGGACTCCTCTGTCAGACACAATGTTCTCAGGAATGCCGTGTAAACGAACCACGTGCTGAAGAAACAACGGCACCAATTCAGAGGAGGAAGGCAACTTAGTTAATGGCACAAGATGTATCATTTTGGAAAACCTATCACAAATTACCCAGATGGTGGTCATTCTCTGAGAAACAGGAAGATCGGAAATGAAATCCATAGAGATATGGGTCCATGGTCTCTTGGGCACAGGCAATGGCATCAACAAACCACTAGAGCGAGGCAAGGCTTGGAGCGAGAGCAAGTCCCGCAGGACTGCACAAATTCCCTGACATCGCGAGACAAGGTAGGCCACCAAAAGGACCGACTAACCAAGTCTCTGGTACCAAAAATTCCGGGATGCCCAGCCAATGCGGAACAATGAATCTCAGACATCACACTCTTTTTCCATTGGTCCGGGACAAACAATTTTCCAACAGGGCAGCACTCGGGCCTATCCTCCTGACACCCCTCCAGAGCAAGTCTCAAATTGGGCGAGATGGCGGAAAGAACTACACCCTCTTTCAAAATAACAGAAGGATCAGATAACTCAGGAGAGTCCGCAAGGAAACTCCTCGAGAGGGCATCCGCCTTAACATTCTTAGTGCCAGGAAGAAAGGAAACCACAAAATTAAAACGTGTGAAAAACAAGGCCCACCTGGCCTGTCTAGGATTGAGTCGCTTGGCAGATTCCAGATAGACCAGATTCTTATGGTCCGTAAGGACCACCACCTGATGTTTGGCTCCCTCCAGCCAATGTCTCCACTCTTCAAAAGCCCACTTCATGGCCAATAACTCCCGATTACCCACGTCATAATTACGTTCAGTAGGAGAAAATTTTCGAGAGAAAAAGGCACAAGGGTTACTTTTAGAGGTCTCTGGATCTTTTTGGGACAAAACGGCACCTGCCCCAATTTCAGAGGCATCAACCTCCACCTGAAATGGCAGAGAAACATCAGGCTGCCGTAGAACAGGAGCAGAAGTGAATCTCTGCTCAAGTTCCTGAAATGCAGAGACTGCCTCAGGAGGCCAATTCACCACATCAGAACCCTTTCTGGTCAAATCAGTTAATGGTTTAACAATAACCGAGAAATTACCAATAAATTTACGATAAAAATTGGCAAAACCCAAAAATCTCTGAAGAGCCTTTAATGAAGTAGGTTGGACCCAATCACAGATGGCCTGAACCTTGACCGGGTCCATTTCAATAACAGATGGGGACAAAATGAATCCCAGAAATGAGATCTTCTGTACGCCAAAAAGACACTTTGATCCCTTCACATACAGAGCATTATCCCTCAAAATCTGGAACACAGTCCGAACATGTTTCACATGAGAGTCCCAGTCATTAGAAAAAATCAAGATATCATCCAAATAAACAATCAGAAATTTGTCCACAAAATCCCTGAAAATGTCATTCATGAAGGACTGGAAGACGGAAGGGCATTAGTGAGCCCAAAGGGCATCACTAGGTACTCAAAATGCCCTTCAGGGGTATTGAATGCCGTCTTCCATTCATCCCCGTGCTTAATGCGAATAAGGTTATACGCCCCCCTGAGGTCAAGCTTGGTAAACCAAGTAGCGTTTTTCACCCTGGAAAACAGGTCAGAAATCAAGGGTAACGGGTATTGATATTTCACAGTAATATTGTTCAAGAGACGATAATCAATACACGGCTTAATGAACCATCTTTTTTGGCCACAAAGAAAAAACCGGCACCTAAGGGTGAAGAGGATGGTCTGATATGACCCTTCTCCAATGATTCCTTGATATAAGACCGCATAGCGTCATGTTCAGGTACAGACAAGTTAAAAAGGCGACCTTTAGGGAATTTACTACCCGGCACTAATTCAATAGCGCAGTCATAGCTCCTATGGGGAGGCAAGGATGCAGATTTACTTTCGCTAAACACATCAGAAAAATCAAACAAAAAGTCAGGAACATCCTGAGCTTGGGGGGAGGCAGAAAAAACAGGAGTGTTGGTATTAACACATTGGCAGCCCCAACTGGTTACAGACACAGATTTCCAATCCAAAACAGGATTATGAGACTGTAACCAAGGGAAACCCAGCACGATAATGTCATGCAGATTATATAGAACCAAAAATTTGCAGCACTCCTGGTGATCAGGTTCAACCCTCATTATCACCTGAGTAGAAAACTGGGGTTTATTCTCAGCCAAAGGGGTAGAATCGATCCCCAGTAGGGGAATAGACTTCTGTAGGGGTATCAAGGGAAACCCACAACGTTTAGCAAAATCATAATCCATCAGGTTAATAGCTGCTCCAGAATCAACGAAAGCCTGAGCAGAAAATGAGGACAGAGAGCATATCAGAGTGACAGTTAATAAAAACTTAGTCTGAACACTACCCAAGACAACTGAGCGTGCAAAACGTCTTCCCCGCTTAGGGCAGACTGAAATAGCATGAGAGGCATCACCACAGTAGAAACATAACCTATTGCGCTTTCGAAACTCATGACGCTGTGCCCCAGACACCACTCCATCACACTGCATGGGCTCAGAAGCTGGCTCACAAGACAACACCACTCCACGCATACTTCTCCGCTCACGCAAACGTCTGTCAATTTGAATCGCTAATGACATAGAATCATTGAGACCAGAGGGGACAGGGAATCCCACCATAACATCCTTTACATTATCAGACAGACCCTTCCGGAAAAGGGCCGCCAAAGCGTCGTCATTCCATTTGGTCAGGACTGCCCACCTACGGAATCTCTGACAGTATAACTCAGCGTCATCAAGCCCCTGATTTAATGCCAACAAGGCTTTTTCAGCTTGATCAGTGACATTAGGCTCATCGTACAATAACCCCAAAGCCTGAAAAAATGCATCAACATCACTCAAAACAGGATCCCCAGGTATCAGGGAAAAAGCCCAATCCTGAGGATCGCCGCGCAGGAGAGAGATGATAATTTGAACCTGCTGCGCTGCGTTTCCTGAGGACTTAGATTTTAAGGCAAAAAACAATTTACAATTATTTTTGAAATTCTGAAACTTAGCTCGATCCCCTAAAAACAAATCTGGCATGGGATCCTAGGTTCCACAACAGGCAACCTAGCAAGATATGCAGCAATACTCTGAACCTCAGTGGCAAGCTGATCCACACGGCCAGACAACTGTGCAAACTCCATTGGGAGAAAAGATCCTCCCCAGCACCCAAGATACAGAGGGAAAAAAAAAAAAAAATGCAACAAACAGAAAAATATTTCTGACAACTCTGACAACCTTTTTTCTTCACAATATTTTTTCCCTTCTGTGAGTACCATACAATTTTATTTTTAGGCCGGTGATACTGTTATGTTTCGGTAGCTGAGGAGTGCAGGTAAAAAAGGCAATACACCAGAGCAGTTGGAATCTATGAGATTGCAGTACCCTGACTAACCACCACAACTAGAGGCAGCCGTGGAGCGTTCCTACGTTGGTCCTAGACGCCTCGTCACAGCCTGAGAAACTAACTACACCTAAAGATAGAAATAGGAAAGCTATCTGCCCCGGAGCAGAACCCCAAAGATAATAGAAAGCCCCCAAACATGTAATGGCGGTTAGACAAGAGGAAATACTGACACAGAAAGAAAATAGAATGAGCAAACGCTGGGGCCCAAACTATCTAAATAGAAAAGGAAGGAAGGGTACTTACTGCAATCCCAGAAAACCCTGAAAAACACCAACTCTACTAATTTCAAAATCACCTGAGATCACACGACCTCTACCACCTAAATTAGTTCTCTGGTGTAACAAAATCAAAACAGCAGCCACTGAAAAAACTGGAAAAAGCAAAAGTACAAAACATCAGTGGCTGAACTAAACTGAGAGGGCAGAAGCCCCCGGAGGGGACCCAGAAGGCCCCACAGAAGTGCAGGACAAAATGCAAAAATATAGCAACAACACAAAAAGAAGAAATGTCTTATCTGATAGCAGGAGATGCAGACACGACACAGCAGGCTACAAGGGAAACTGGAATGAAGGATTCAGACCAGAACAATTGATCACCGGCAACCCTGATGGGAAAATGACTCCCTTATATAAGACCAGTCAGTAACACCTGATTCCCAGTCCTCACAATCTCACTTACCTTTAACACCAGAGGGAGCCGCTCAGAATCCATACATTCAACAGGAGACCAAGGAATTACACTTTCGGAGAAACAGATGAGTCAAGGAGTTTCAGCTTGCTCTGTTCCTAAAGGAACCATGTCAGTCCCTGAACTACCAGCTGTATACCAGGACTATGTGGATTTATGTGACAAGAAGAACGCTGACAGCTTCCTCCTCACCGTCCATATGATTGTCCAATGATTATGCCGGAGCGAGTTACTTTTGGTAAGATCTACCCCCTAGCGGCCCGAGCTAAAAGCTTTGAAGGATTATATAGACGAAATTAGCAGGGCTCATACGCCCCTCTTCATCTCCCGCAGGTGCACCCATCTTCTTTGTGAAGAAGAAAGATGGATCTCTGAGACCCTGCATAGACTATAGGGAACTCAATAAGGTTACTATTAGAAACCGTTATCCATTGCCTTTAATCCCTGAGTTGTTGGAGAGAGTGCGGCATGCCAAAATTTTCTCTAAACTGGATCTCCGTGGGGCCTATAACTTGGTCCGTATTAGACCTGGGGATGAATGGAAGACTGCTTTCAGGTCACGCTATGGACACTTTGAATATCTAGTTATGCCTTTTGGTCTGAGTACCGCCCCAGCCACTTTCCAACACTTTCGTGAATGATATCTTCAGGGATCTCCTAGATACATTTGTGGTGATTTATCTGGATGATATTCTAATTTTTTCTAACTCCACAGAGGAACATCATGGACATGTGAGAATGGTCTTAGAACGCCTAAGACAAAACCATCTCTACATCAAACTTGAAAAATGTGAATTCCATAGGACCGAAATTCAATTTCTGGGGTATGTACTATCTACGCAAGGGATTAGTATGGATGGAAGCAAGACCCAAGCCATCAAGGATTGGCCAATTCCTAGAAATGTGAAGGAGGTGCAGCGTTTCATCGGGTTTGCCAACTTCTATAGACGTTTCATTAAGAATTTTTCTGAGGTAGTGTCACCTATCACCCAACTTACCCGGAAACAGTCTAGGTTCTCCTGGACCCCGCAAGCTCAGGAAGCATTTTCCTGTTTAAAGGATAAATTTACCACCGCACCTATCTTAGTACATCCCAACCCCGAGCTTGCCTTCATAATAGAGGTGGATGCATCAGACTGTGCCGTTGGAGCTACACTCTCTCAGAGAACAGGTGAGAAGAATGTCTTGCATCCCTGTGCCTTCTTTTCCCAGCAGTTGTCTTCGGCTGAGAGGAACTACGATGTGGGCAATAGAGAATTGTTGGCCATTATTGCCGCCTTCAAGGAATGGAGACACCTTCTTCAGGGAGCTGCACAGCAAATAGTCGTCCTGACAGACCATCGTAACCTTGAATTTATCAGGTCGGCTAAGTGCCTGACTCCTCGCCAGGCTCGCTGGAATCTTTTCCTAAACCAATTTAATTTTGTCATTTCTTATAGACCAGGATCGCGCAATGGAAAGGCTGATGCACTCTCTAGGATTCATTCAGCAGAGACACGTCCACTTACTCCTCCTAAGACTATTCTTCCTGACTCTAGATTCCTGGGAGTGATTCATAATCAAGACCTACTTAAGGACATCAAGGAAGCATACCATGCGGATTCTTTGTTGGCTCAACCCCCAAGGGACGTAAGTCTTGTCTTTAAGAATGGTGTGTGGATTCAGGGACAACGTCTGTATATACCTGAAACAGTCAGATTGAGAGTATTGCAACTCATCCACGATTCCAAGATAGCCGGGCATAGGGAATTCTAAAAACACAAGAATTTCTTTCTCGTTTCTTTTGGTGGCCCACTTACAGGAAAGATGTCTTAAACTATGTCACTTCATGTGAAGTCTGTGCAAGATGCAAAACACCTCGCTCCTCACCAACTGGTCTGTTGCAACCTCTTCCCACCCCGTCCCGCCCGTGGGGATCCATTTCTATGGACTTCATTGTGGAGTTACCAACCTCTCAAGGGAAGAACACCATTCTAGTGGTGGTTGACCGTCTAACAAAGGCAGCTCATTTTATCCCTTGTGTCGGCTTACCCACTGCAAAACAGACATCAGACTTGATGATTAAGAATGTGTTTCGCTTACATGGAGTACCGGATGAGGTCATTTCGGATCGAGGGGTGCAATTCACTTCAAGGTTTTGGCAAAATTTCTGTGCAGCATTGGACATTAAAGTAAACCTTTCTTCTGCTTTTCATCCCCAGACTAATGGACAGACAGAACGAACCAATCAGACCCTGGAGCAGTATCTCCGCTGTTTTATCTGCCACCTACAGGATGATTGGGTGGATCTACTTCCACTGGCTGAGTTATCTTATAACAACTCTCAGAGCGCCTCCACTAAGCAGTCTCCTTTTTACTCCAATCTAGGTTATCATCCTAACATTCTTCCTCGATTTCCCATAGATACGCCCTTGCCGGCAGTGGCTGAAAGAATCACTTCTTTACAAAAGAATATGGATCTTCTAAAGGAAAATCTAGAATTGGCTCAGGAAAGGTACAAGAAAGCAGCAGATAAATTTCGTAAACCTGCACCAGCTTTCAAGGTAGGAGATTTGGTCTGGCTGTCAACCAGAAATCTTAAATTAAAGATTCCATCGTCTAAATTGGGACATAAGTACATTGGACCTTATAAGATCAATAAGATTATAAGTGCTGTTGCTTGTCGTCTTCAACTGCCCAGAACTATGAGAATCCACCCTGTCTTTCATGTATCCCTACTAAAGGCTGCAACACCCAATACGTTTCCTGAACGTTCTTCTCCTTGCCCTGACCTAGTGCTGGTCGATGGTCAGGAAGAATTTATGGTGGAAAGGATTCTAGATTCCAGGTTGTACAGAAATCAGTTGCAATATTTGATTAAATGGCAGGGCTACCCAGTGGAGGACAACTCATGGGAACCAGTCAATATTGTAAATGCTCCTCGCCTGCTCCGCCAGTTTCATCAGAGGTACCCTGACAAGCCTGGTCTGAGGTCATCCGGAGGTTGTCCCTAAGGGGGGAGTAATGTAAGGTTCTTTGTCTCTGTTGACATGTTCCTTGAAACTCAGTTTTCCGTCGGCCATTTTGCTTTCTGTCTTTCTGCAGCTCTTGCCCTCAGTTAATATGGAGTTTCCAGTTTTCATGTTCCCGCCCTGATTTTCCCTCTTGCTTCTTAAGCAGCCTCAGCTGAACAATCAGTGCTCCTGAATCAAGCCTCAGTCAGTCTGTGACCTGACTCCTGGAAGCCTTGGACTTGTACTCCAGCTATTCCCTACTGAGGAACCTTGGAACACTTTTGGACTCTGGAAACCTGCTGTTTGGTGAATCCATGTTTGCAGAGGAATTACGGTACAGAGAAGAGATCCTGAACCTGCTTTGGAGATTTATTGTAGTGCTTGAAGTTACTCTGGCCTGCTGTGTCTCCTGTCACTGTTCCTGCAAACTGTGTGAACTTTTCAGCATGCTTGTATGAAGTAATACAAGTCATTTCATTTCAACCTATGTCTCCTGTGTTTTCCTCGCACCCAAGCACAAGACGCTATAGGAACTGTACACTATACATGACAAGATTCAGGAGCCAATGTTTAGTGTCTGCTGGGTCTGGGAAAGCCGTGTCTGCTGTGACTGTGGATATCAGATGTCCGTTTAATACCTTATGTGATGACAGTGGTTGTGACTTCTCACAACCATTCCAGGTGAGCGCATTCCCTTAAAATTTTACTCTGGAGTGTTACCACAGGTAAACACTATTGTTTTTTTTTTTTTTTTCCAAATCTCTCTATATATTTCCGGAGTCAGACACAGACTCTCACAGGCTCAGTATGGATTACACCAGAATATAAAAAGCATAAAAAGAATAATGAATCAGAAGCGTACAGCTGTATACAGTCTAGGGATAATTGTAAATCTCCTTCTATATTTCCAGAGACAGACACAGACTCTCACAGGCTCAGTATGGATTAGACCAGAATATATTAAGCTGAAAAAGGGTACTGTATCACCAGATACCAGGTGTATATAGTATAGTGAAAAATTGTAAATCTCCGTATATATTTCTGGAGTCACACACAGACGCTCTCAGGCTCAGTATGGATTAGACAAGAATATAAAAAGCTGAAAAAGGGTACTGTATCACAAGCGTATAGCTGTATACAGTGTAGGGGTAACTGTAAATCTCCGTATATATTTCCGGAGTAACTCACAGACGCGCACAGGCTCAGTACGGATTAGACCAGAATATAAAAACTAGAAAAAGGGTAATGTTTCAGAAGCGTACAGCTTTATACAGTGTTGGGGTAATTTTAACCCCTTAATGTCCATTGACGTGCACAGTCCATCATGGCAAGGTGTCAGTTTTGGCACCTTGACGGACTGTGCACGTCATGCCTTTGAATCACGCAGTGGTAGTTCAGTGCCGACAGCTGTCACAGACAGCTGACAGACACGGCAAGCGGTGCAGGAACCTTTGCAGTCGCTGTGATTGGTCAGTCAATCTGACTGACCAAAACACAGCAGCGATCGCGCAGGAGATGCTGAAATTTCAGCATCTCCAGCGCGATCAGTGCAGGAGCTTGGCGCTGCAGTGGCCAAGCTTCCTGCACTGACAGCCAGGAGCGGCACCCCCACCGCCCTGGCTGTTAACCCCCAGCGCTCAGGGGGGGACGCAGAGGGTCGGGAGCTCCCTCTGCCTCAGATCGGCGACCTGCAATGTATTTGCAGGGCCCGATCTCTGCCTTGATGACCCGGGGGTTGTCATGACAACCTCCGGGTCATCTAGCTACGGAAAGCTGCTGTGATCATGGTCACAGCAGCTTTCACTATAGGTACATTGCATTGCAATGCTGGAGCATTGCAATGCATTGTAACTGTAATAATAAGTAAAAAAGTGAAAGTCCCATAAAGGGACAAGTTAAAAAAAAGCATTTTTTAAAAAATTATAAAAATAATATTAAGAAATAATTTAAAAAAAATCCCCTAAAAAATACACATTTTTATTTAATAAAAAAAACCCAAAAAACAAAAAAATGCACATGTTTGGTATCGCCGCGTCTATAAAAATCCCATCTATAAAAGCGTAACCCTAGTTAACCCCTTCAGTGAAAGCCGTAAAAAAAAAACCACAAAAAAGTAGTAAATTATACTTTTTCCAAGCGGTATCATCATACCGCTTGGAAAAAGTGCAATAACACGCGATCAAAAAGTGGGATATAAATAATCATGGTACCGCTGAAAACGTCATCTTGTCCCGCAAAAAACAAGCCACTATACAGCATCATCAGCGTAAAAATAAAAAGTTACAGCTCGCGGAATAAACTGATGCAAAAATAATTTTTTTTCTATAAAATTTTTTATTGTGTAAAAAACGCCAAAACATAAAAAAATATATAAATGAGGTATCCCTGTAATCGTAGTGACCCGAAGAATAAAGCTGCTTTATCAATTTTACCACACGCGGAACAGAGGAAAAAAAAAAAAAAAACAATTCCTGAATTGCTGTTTTTTGTTCATTCTGCTTCCACAAAAATCAGAATAGGAAGCGATCAAAAAACGTTATGTGCCCGAATATGGTACCGATAAAAACGTCGGCTCGTCCCGCAAAAAATAAGCCCACAAATAACTCTGTCAGATGAAATATGGAAAAATTCTAGCTCTCAAAATACGGCGATGCAAAAATTTCTTACAAAAAATTATTTAAAAAAAGCGTCTTTTAGAGTGTGACAGAAGCTAAACATGAAAAAAGGATGTAAATCTGATATCGCCGTAATCGCACCGACCCGAGGAATAAAGTCGCCTAATCACTAATACCGCACGAAGAACGGCGTAAAAAAGAAAACCAATTCTTCACCTTTTGTGGATTTGTTCATTCTGCCTCCCAAAGATCGCAGTAAGGCGATCACAGTGGTTCCCCCCCACATGTGGGGTATCAGCATACTCAGGACAAAATGCACATCAACTTCTGGGTCCTATTTCTCCTGTTACCCTTATAAAAATAAAAATTTGGGGGCAAAAAGGTCATTTTTGTGAAAAAAATATGATTTTTTTATTTTCACGGCTCTACGTTATAAACTTCTGTGAAGCCCTTGGGGGTTCAAAGTGCTGACCACACATCTAGATAACTTCCTTGGGGGTCTAGTTTGCAAAATGGGGTCACTTGTGGGGGTTTTCTACTGTTTAGGCACATCAGGGGCTCTCCAAGAGCGACATGACACCCGCAGACCATTCCATCAAAGTCTGCATTTAAAAACGGTGCTTCTTCCCTTCCGAGCTCTGCCATGCATCAAAATAGTGGTTCCCCCCCACATATGGGGTATTAGCATACTCAGGACAAATTGCACAATAGCTTTTGGGGTCCTATTTCTCCTGTTACCCTTATAAAAATAAAAATTTGGGGGCAAAAAGATTATTTTTGTGAAAAAAATGATTTTATTATTTTCACGGCTCTACGTTATAAACTTCTGTGAAGCACTTGGGGTTCAAAGTGCTCACCACACATCTAGATAAGTTCCTTTGGGGGTCTAGTTTCCAAAATTGAGTCACTTGTGGGGGTTTCTACTGTTTAGGCACATCAGGGGCTCTCCAAACGTGACATGACACCCGCAGACCATTTCATCAAAGTCTGCATTTGAAAAAGGCGCTCCTTCCCTTCCGAGCTCTGCCATGTGTCAAAATAGTGGTTTACCCCCCATATATGGGGTATCAGCGTACTCAGGAAAAATTGCTCAATAACTTTTGGGGGCCTGTTACCCTTTGGAAAATAAAAATTGGGGTGGAAAGATCATTTTTGTGGAAAAGATATGATTTTTTAATTTTACGGCTCTACGTTATAACCTTCTGTGAAGCCCTTGGGGGTTCAAAGCTCTCACCACACATCTAGATAAGTTCCTTGGGGTTGTCTAGTTTCCAAAATGGGGTCACTTGTGGGGGGTTTCCACTGTTTAGGCACACAGGGACTCTCCAAATGCGACATGGCGTCCAATCTCAATTCCAGCCAAAAAAGTCAAATGGCGCTGCTTCCCTTCCAAGCTCTGCCATGCGCCCAAATAGTGGTTTACCCCCACATATGGGGTATCAGCGTACTCAGGATTAATTTCACAGTAACTTTTGGGGTCCTGTTAACCTTTGGAAAATAAAAATTGGGGTGGAAAGATCATTTTTGTGGAAAAGATATGATTTTTTAATTTTACGGCTCTACGTTATAACCTTCTGTGAAGCCCTTGGGGTTCAAAGCTCTCAACACACATCTAGATAAGTTCCTTGGGGGGTCTAGTTTCCAAAATGGGGTCATTTGTGGGAGTTTCCACTGTTTAGGCACACAGAGACTCTCCAAATGCGACATGGCGTCCAATCTCAATTCCAGCCAAAAAAATCAAATGGCGCTGCTTCCCTTCCGAGCTCTACCATGCACCCAAATAGTGGTTTACCCCCAGATATGGGGTATCAGCGTACTCAGGACTAATTGCACAGTAACTTTTGGGGTCCTTTTATCCTTTGGAAAATAAAAATTGGGATGAAAAAATTATTTTTTGTGGAAAAAATATGATTTTTTAATTTTACGACTCTACGTTATAACCTTCTGTGAAGCCCTTGGGGGTTCAAAGCTCTCACAACACATTTAGATAAGTTCCTTGGGGGGTCTAGTTTCCAAAATGGGGTCACTTGTGGGGGTTTCCACTGTTTAGGCACACAGGGACTCTCCAAATGCGACATGGCGTTCAATCTCAATTCCAGCCAAAAAAGTCAAATGGCGCTGCTTCCCTTCCGAGCTCTGCCATGCGCCCAAATAGTGGTTTACCCCCACATATCGGGTATCAGCGTACTCAGGACTAATTGCAAAATAACTTTTGGGGTCCTTTTATCCTTTGGAAAATAAAAATTGGGATGAAAAGATCATTTTTGTGGAAGAAATATGATTTTTTAATTTTACGGCTCTACGTTATAACCTTCTGTGAAGCCCTTTGGGGTTCAAAGCTCTCACAACACATTTAGATAAGTTCCTTGGGGGGTCTAGTTTCCAAAATGGGGTCACTTGTGGGGGGTTTCCACTGTTTAGGCACATCAGGGATTCTCCAAATGCGATATGGCGTCCAATCTCAATTCCAGCCAAAAAAGTCAAATGGCGCTGCTTCCCTTCCGAGCTCTGCCATGCGCCCAAATAGAGGTTTACCCCCACACATGGGGTATCGATGTACTCAGAAGAAATTGTACAACAAATATTGTGGTTAATTTTTTACTGATACCCTTGACAAAATTTTAAAAAATTGTGTCGAAAGAAAAATTTTGGGAAAAAAAGTTAAATGTTCATTTTTTCCTTCCACATTGCTTCAATTCTTGTGAAGTACCTAAAGGGTTAATAAACTTCTTGAATGTGGCTTTGAACACCTTGAGGGGTGCCGTTTTTAGAATCGTGTCACTTTTGGGTATTTTCTGTCATATTGACCCCTCAAATTCCCTTCAAATGTGAGGTGGTCCCTAAAAAAAATGGTTTTGTAAATTTTGTTGGAAAAATGAGAAATTGCTGGTCAAATTTTAACACTTATAACTTCCTAACAAAAAAAAATTTTGATTCCAAAATTGTGCTCATGTAAAGTAGACATGTTGGAAATGTTATTTATTAACTATTTTTTGTGACATATCTCTCTGATTTAATGGCATAAAAATTAAAAGTTTGAAAATTGCAAAATTTTCTAAATTTTTGCCATATTTCCGTTTTTTTCATAAATAAACGCAAGTTATATTGAAGAAATTTTACCACTATCATGAAGTACAATATGTCACGAGAAAATAATCTCAGAATCGCTAAGATCCGTTGAAGCGTTCCAGAGTTATAAGCACATAAAGTGACAGTGGTCAGAATTGTAAAAATTGGCCTGGTCTTTAACCTACAAAATGGCTTGGTCGTTAAGGGGTTAAATCTCCGTATATATTTCCAGAGTCAGACACAGACTCTCACAGGCTCAGTATGGATCACACCAGAATATAAAAAGTAGAAAAAGGGTACTGTATCAGAAGCATACAGCTGTATACAGTGTTGGGGTAATTTTAAATCTCGGTATATATTTCCGGAGTAACACACAGACGCTCACAGGCTCAGTATGGATTAAACCAAAATATGAAAAGCAGAAAAAGTGTACTGTATCAGAAGCATACAGCTGTATACAGTGTTTGGGTAATTTTAAATCTCCATATATATTTCCGGAGTAACACACAGACGCTCACAGGCTCAGTATGGAGTAGACCAGAATATAAAAAGCAAAAAAGGCTAATGTATCCGAAGATACCAGGCGTATACAGTGTAGGAGTAATTGTAAATCTCCGTATATATTTCCGGAGTAACACACAGACGCTCTCTCAGTATGGATTTAACCGTAATACAGAAGGCAGAAAAACGGTACTGTATCAGAAGATACCAGCTGTATATGTTTTTGGTGAAAATTTAAATCTCCGTATATATTTCCGGAGTCACACACAGATAGTCATCATGTATTTGTCCGTGAGACCAGCCGGTACACGGTAGTGTGTGAGGAGCGTACAGCTCTATACAGTGTGGGAAAAAATGAATGCTCGGTAACTGCACAAAAAAAGAATAAAAGTATTAGTGCTGTTCAGGTGCTGTGTAAAAAGCAGTCTGCATAGCAGTGTACACACAGCAATACAGCTAGCAGGCAGCCTAAGGCTAAGTTCACACGTTGCGGAATTGCCGCGGAAATTTCCGCAGCAATCCCGCACTTCTCTGCCTCGGGAAATACGCATTTTTATTGGTATGCGTATTCCCGCCAGAAACTAGCATTTTGCAAGCGTAATTAGCTTGCAGAATGCGAGCGTTTTCCAAGCTAGCTGTAGCATCGCTTGGAAAACTGATTGACAGGTTGGTCACACGAGTCAAACAAGTGTTTGACACGTGTGACCAACTTTTTACTATTGATGCCACCTGTGCCGCATCAATAGTAAAAAGATATGTTAAAAATAATAAAAAAAAATAATAAATCGTGATATTCTCACCTTCCGGCGGC
This sequence comes from Oophaga sylvatica, assembly GCA_033576555.1. NCBI lineage: Eukaryota > Metazoa > Chordata > Amphibia > Anura > Dendrobatidae > Oophaga > Oophaga sylvatica. The sequence goes on along the minus strand of JARQOD010008198.1, from coordinate 9,038 downwards.
CCCCGCAGCCTTCCCGCCTCTCAGCGACGCTCCCGGCCAATCCCGTTCCCAGTAATGCACAGCACAATGACCCCAGATGACGTAGCATCACGCGAGACCGCTACGTCATCTGGGGTGATTCTCGCAATGCATTACTGGGAACGGGATTGGCCGGGAGCGTCGCTGAGAGGCGGGAAGGCTGCGGGGGCCGCCGGAAGGTGAGAATATCATTATTTTTTATTTTAATTATTGTTTTACCAGGGATATGGTACCCAGGGCCTGGAGGAGAGTCTCCTCTCCTCCAGACTCTGGGTACCATCCGCACATGAACCACTTACATTGCGCATGGTGGGCATAGCCACGTGCGGAAAGTAAGCGGTTCAATGCATTCCTATGGCGGCGGAATCGCTGTGATTGCACGAAATTAATGAACTTGTTGCTTTTTTTTCCGCAAAGCTTTTTTTTTGCGGAAATAAACGCTGCATGTGCACAAAAATTGCGGAATCCCTTTAAATGAATAGGATGCTTAATGTTTGCGCTTTTTAAGCGTTTTTGCCGCGGGAAAAAATGCAAAAAAAACGCGAAAATTCCTGACGTGTGCACTTAGCCTTATAATCAGCTCTGCTGCTGCACACAAGAAAATCCTCCCGTCACTGCACACTTTACTGTACAGCACAATCGCTAACAGCACAAGCACAGAATGACTTTTTTTTCCTGCCTCTCTCCCTACTGAGGATCAGCGTCAGCAACCTCTCCCTACGCTAAGATCGGCAGAAGTAAAATGGCAGTCGACGGTCAGGGCTTTTATATCCACTGTGACACCACACAAAGCAAGCCAATCACTGCAATGCCCTTCTCTAAGATGTTGGTGGCCGCTGCCCATGTCATCTCGTTGCCCACAGTCTGCGTCCTTGCTCACTGGCTGAGAAAAGGCGCCTGCAAGCATTATGGGAAAACCGACTTTGGCGCTCGGGTCTACGACCGCATGGCCGACCTCACGCTATGGTCGGGTTTCGCCGCGCGAAACCCGACTTTGGCGAAAGTCTGTGATTTTTTAATCTGACCGACCTGTTTCGCTCAACTCTAGTTAACCCCTCTCTGACATTAGACGTACTATCCCGTCCATGAAACCCGTGCCAATCTGACCATGGACGGGATAGTACGTCATAGGCGATTAGCTGCGCTCCCGGAGGGAGCGCAGCTAATCGCCGCCGGGTGTCAGCTGATTATCACAGCTGACACCCGTGACTGTGTGTCAGGAGCAGTCACGGACCGCTCCCGGCACATTAACCCCTAGCACACCGTGATCAAACATGATCGCGGTGTACTGGGGGCACAGGGAAGCATCGCGCAGGGAGGGGGCTCCCTGCCCCCCCCCTGAGACCCTCAGACCAGCGCGATGTGATCGCGCTGTTCTGAGGGCTTCCTCCCTCCCAGGACCCGAATCCAAGATGGCGCCGGGGTCCTGGAGGGAGGCGGCTTCCTCAGTGCCTGAGAAGCCTGCAGCTATGCCTGTGCGATCGCTGGTGTGACAGAGTGCTGTGCACACTGTCACACCAGCGATCTGATAAAATACAGTGATGTCCCACCCTGGGACAAAGTAAAAAAGTAAAAAAAATAAAAATAAACATGTTTTAAAAAAAAAATCCAAAATAAATAAAAAAAAAAAATATTCCCCAATAAATTCATTTCTTCCTGTAAATAAAAAAAACAAAACAATAAAAGTACACATACTTGGTATCGCCGCGTCCGTAACGACCCCCCCTATAAAACTGGCCCACTAGTTAACCCCTTTAGTGAACCCCTTAAAAAAAACAAAAAAAAAACAAAGCAAAAAATCAATGCTTTATCATCATACCGCCGAACAAAAAGTGGAATAACACGCGATCAAAAAGACCGATATAAATAAACATGTAATCCGCTGAAAACGCCATCTTGTCCCACAAAAAACGAGTCACCATACAGCATCATCAGCGAAAAAATAAAAAAGTTATAGCTCGCAGAATAAAGCGATGCAAAAATAATTATTTTTCATATAAAATTGTTTTTATTCTATAAAAGCGCCAAAACATAAAAAATGATATAAATGAGGTATCGCCATAATCGTACTGACTCGAAGAATAAAACTGCTTTATCAATATTACCACACGCGGAACGATAAAAACGCCTCCCCCAAAAGAAATTCATGAATTGCTGATTTTTGTTCATTCTAACCTCCCAAAAATCGAAATAAAAAGCGATCAAAAAATGTCACGTGCTCAAAAATGGTACCAATAAAAACGTCACCTCGTCCCGCAAAAAATAAGACCTCACATGACTCTGTGGGCCAAAATATGCAAAAATTATAGCTCTCAAAATGTGGCGATGCAAAAAACTATTTTTTGCAATAAAAAGCGTCTCTTAGCGTGACAGCTGCCAATCATAAAAACCCGCTATAAATGGTAAATCAAACCCCCTTTATCACCCCCTTAGTTAGGGAAAAATAATAAAATAAAAAAAATGTATTTATTTCCATTTTCCCATTAGGGTTAGGGTTAGGGTTGCGCCTAAAGTTAGGGTTAGGGTTGGCGCTAAAGTTAGGATTAGGGTTAGGGTTGGGATTAGGGGTGTGTTAGGGTTAGGTTTGTGGTTAGGGTTGGGACTAGGGTTAGGGGTGTGTTGGGGTTAGGGTTGGAGTTAGAATTGGGGGGGTTTCCGCTGTTTAGGCACATCAGGGCTCTCCAAATGTGACATGGCGTCTGATCTCAATTCCAGCCAATTCTGCGTTGAAAAAGTCAAATGGTGCTCCTTCACTTCTGAGCTCTGCCATGCGTCCAAACAGTAGTTTATTCCCACATATGGGGTATCAGCGTACTCTGGACCCCAAGCGTTATTGTGCAATTTGTCCTATTTCTTCTGTTACCCTTGGGAAAATAAAAACGGGGGCGAAAATATCATTTTTGTAAAAAAAAAAATGATTTTTTTGTTTTTACGGCTGTACATTATAAACTTCTGTGAAGCACTTGGGGCTTCATAGCACTCACCACACATCTAGATAAGTTCCTTGTGGGGTCTATTTTCCAAAATGGGGTCACTTGTTGGGGATTTCCACTGTTTAGGCGCATCAGGGGCTCTCCAAATGCGACATGACGCCCCCAGACCATTCCATCAAAGTCTGCAATCCAAAACGTCACTACTTCCCTTCCGAGCCCCAACGTGTACCCATACAGTAGTTTTCTCCCACATATTGGGTATCAGCGTACTCAGGACAAATTGGACAACAACTTTTGGGGTTCAATTTCTCCTGTTACCCTTGTGAAAATAAAATATTGGGGGCGAAAAAATCATTTTTGTAAAAAAAAAAAGGATTTTTTATTTTTACGGCTGTACGTTATAAACTTCTGTGAAGCACTTCGGGTTCAAAGTGCTCACCACACATCTAGATAAGTTCCTTTTGGGGCCTAATTGCCAAAATGGGGTCACTTGTGGGGGGTTTCCACTGTTTAGGTGCATCAGGGGCTCTCCAAATGCGACATGACGCCCCCAGACCATTCCATCAAAGTCTGCAATCCAAAACGTCACTACTTCCCTTCCGAGCCCCGACGTGTGCCCATACAGTAGTTTTCGCCCACATATTGGGTATCAGCGTACTCAGCACAAATTGGACAACAACTTTTGGGTTCCAATTTCTTCTGTTACCCTTGTGAAAATAAAATATTGGGGGCGAAAAAATCATTTTTGTAAAAAAAAAAAAGATTTTTTATTTTACGGCTGTACGTTATAAACTTTAGTGAAACACCACACATCTAGATAAGTTCCTTGAGGGTCTAGTTTCCAAAATGGTGTCATTTATGGTGGTTTCCACTGTTTAGGCAGATCAGGAGCTCTCCAAACACGACATGGCGTCCAGCCAATTCTGCGTTGAAAAAGTCAGACGGCGCTCCTTCCCTTCCAAACTCTGACATGCACCCAAACCGTGGTTTACTCCCACATATGGGGTATCAGCGCACTCAGGACAAATTGCACAATAACTTTTGGAGTCTTGTTACCCTTGGAAAAATAAAAATTGGGGTGAAAAGATCATTTTTGTGGAAAAAATCAGATTTTTTAATTTTACGGCTCTACGTTATAAACTTGTGTGAAGCACTTGGGGGTTCAAATTGCTCACCAAAGATCTAGATAAGTTCCTTAGGGGTCTAGTTTCCCAAATGGGGTCATTTGTGGGGGCTTCCACTGTTTAGGCACATCAGGGGCTCTCCAAATGCAACATGGCATCCAATCTCAATTCCAGCCAATTTTGGTTGGAAAAAGTCAAATGGTGCTCCTTCTCTTCCGAGCTCTGCCGTGCGCCCAAACAGTGGTTCCCCCCAACATATGGGGTATCAGCGTACTCAGGACAAATTGGACAACAACTTATGTGGTCCAATTTTCTCCCGTTACCCTTGGGAAAATAAAAAATTAGTGACTAAAAGATAATTTTTGTGGGAAAAAAATAGGATTTTTTATTTTCATGCCCGGGCATTATAAACTTGTGTGAAGCACTTGGGGGTTCAAAGTGCTCACCAAAGATCTAGATAAGTTCCTTAGGGGGTCTAGCTTCCAAAATGGGGTCATCTGTGGGGGTTTCCACTGTTTAGGCTCATCTGGGGCACTGCAAACGGAACATGACCCCCATCAACATCTGCATTTCAAAATGTTACTACTTCCTTTCCAAGCCCTGCCGTGCGCCCAAACAGTTTCCCCCCCCCACATATGGGGTATCAGCGTACTCAGGACAAATTGGACAACAACTTTTGGGGTCCAATTTCCTTGGGAAAATTCAAAAATTTGGGACTAAAAAATCATTTTTGTGGAAAATAGTTTTTTTTTTTTCACACCCAGGCATTATAAACTTTTGTGAAACACTTGGGGGTTCAAAGTGCTCACAACAGATCTAGATAAGTACCTTAGGGGTCTAGTTTCCAAAATGGTGTCACTTGTGGGGTTTCCACTGTTTAGGCGCATCAGAGGTTCTCCAAACACGACATGGCGTCCAATCTCAATTCCAGCCAATTATAGTTTGAAAAAGTCAAACGGCGCTCCTTCCCTTACGAGCTCTGCCGTGTGCCCAAACAGTGGTTTTCCCCCACATATTGGGTATTGGCGTACTCAGGAGAAATTGCATAACAACCTTATCTGTCCATTTTCTCCTTTTACCCTTGTGAAAATTAAAAAAAAGTTTGTAAAAGATCATTTTTGTGGCTAAAAAGTTAAATATTCATTTTTTCCTTCCACGTTGCTTTAGTTCCTGTGAAGCACCTGAAGGGTTAATAAACTTCTTGAATGTGGTTTTGAGTACCTTGAGGGGTGCAGTTTTTAGAATGGTGTCACTTTTGGGTATTTTCTGCCATATAGACCCCTCAAAGTGACTTCAAATGTGAGGTGGTCCCTAAAAAAAATGGCTTTGTAAATTTTGTTGTAAAAATGAGAAATCGCTGGTCAACTTTTAACCCTTATAACTTCCTAACAAAAAAAAATTTTGGTTCCAAAATTGTGCTGATGTAAAGTAGACATGTGGGAAATGTTATTTCTTAACTATTGTGTGTGATATATTTCTCTGTTTTAAGGGAATAAAAATTCAAAGTTTGAAAATTGCAAAATTTTAAAAATTTTCGCCATATTTGCGTTTTTTTTCAAAAATAAACGCAAGTTATATCAAAGAAATTTTACTTCTAACGTGAAGTACAATATGTCACGAGAAAACAGTCTCAGAATCGCGAATATCCGTTGAAGCATTCCAGAGTTATAACCTCATAAAGAGACAGTGGTCAGAATTGTAAAAATTGGCCCGGTCATTAACGTGCAAACCACCCTTGGGGGTGAAGGGGTTAAAAAATAACATATCCAATATGTCAAATTTACAGCAACATTTTTAAATGGTTTTATATTTTGTTAGCAAGTTAGAAGGGTTATAAGTTTAGCAGCAATTCTTCATTTTTTCATTAAAATTTTAAAAATCTATTTATTTACAGATGTAGTGACATCAAAGCTTAATATATGTCAGAAAATCCCCAAAAGTAATACTCTTAAAAACTGCACCTCTCAAATTATTCAAAATTGAATTCTGGAAGTTTTTTAATCTGTCATATGCTTGACAGGAATTAATGCATGACGGAATGAAAAATTACATTTTTTCAACTAAAATGTTACTTATGTCTCACATTTTTCAGTTTCAAAAGATTTGATAAGAGAAAATGCACCCAAAAATATATAATGCAATTTTTACAGTACACACAGGTACCCCATATGTGGTCAAAATCTACTGTTTGGGCACATGGCATTGCATAAAAGGTGCACTATTGGAATTAAATTTTTAGTGGAAAAAATTGTGGATGCCATGTTGTCATGTCACATTTACAGTGCCACCAAGATGCCAAAACAGACACATGACCCCATTTTGGAAACTATGTAAGATGCCTGAGCGAGGTAGTCGTGGGCGAACTGCTGCTTCTGCTCGCTCTTGCACCCTACAGACAAAACATCTCCTAATCCCAGTCCTGGTGTGCTGCTTTGTGTGGGGTGCACCACAGTCAAACTTTTACTTGGCAGCTTTCGGTTATTACAATCAGGCATATGGGATAGGGCGCAAGGGCATACCTCCCAACTTTTGAAGATGGGAAAGAGGGACAAAGGCATTTTTAGGCCACGCCCCGACCACACCCTTTCCCAACTAGTCACACCCATGTCCACGCCCCAACCACACCCATTTAGCACTGGTGATCACACTGACTGGTACTGAGGGCACAGTGACTGGTACTGTGGGCACACTGGTAATGAGTAAAAGAAAGAACAGAGAGAGAAAAAAGAAAACAGAGAGAAAGAAAGAAAGGGGAAAGCAAGAAAGAAGAGAGAGAAAGTAGAGAGAGAAAGAAATAAACAAAGAAAAGGGAAAGAAAGAACAGAGACAGAGAAAGAAAGAGGGGAAAGAAAGAACAGAGAGGGAGGGAGAAAGAAAGAGGGGAAAGAAAGAACACAGAGAAAAGAAAGAAAGAAAGAAAGAACAGAGAAAGAGGGGACAGAAAAAAAGAATAGAGAGAAGGAAAGAAAGAACAGAGAGGGAGAGAGAAAGAAAGAGGGGAAAGAAAGAACAGAGAGAGAGAGAAAGAAAGACAGATGGGAAAGAAAGAACAGAGAAAGAAAGAGAGAAAGAGGAAAGACAGAACAGAGAAAGAAAGAAAGAATAGAGAGGGAGAGAGAAAGAGGGTAAAGAAAGAACAGAGAAAGAAAGAACAGAGAAAAAGAAAGAAAGAATAGAGAGAGAAAGAAAGAGGGGAAAGAAAGAACAGAGAGAGAAAGAAAGAGAAAGAACAGAGAGAGAGAAAGAAAAAAAGAACAGAGAAAGAAAGAAAGAAAAGAAAGAAAAGAAAGAAAGAAAGAAAGAAAGAAAGAAAGAAAGAAAGAAGGGAAAGAACAGAGAGAGAGAGAAAGAAAGAGGGGAAAGAAAGAACAGAGAGATAGAGAAAAAGAAACAGTGAGAGAGAAAGAAAGAGGGGACAGAAAAAAAGAACAGAGAGAAAAAAAGAAAGAGGGTAAAGAAACAACAGAGGGAGAGAGGGAAAAAAGGGAAAGAAAGAACAAAGAGAGAAAGAAAGAACAGAGAGATAGAGAGAAATATGGGAAAGAAAGAACAGAGAGAGAGGAAGAAAGAGAATGAAAGAACAGAGAGAAAGAAAAGAAAGAAAGAAAGAAAGAAAGAAAGAAAGAAAGAAAAAGAAAGAAAAGAAAGAAAAAGGAAAAGAAAGAGAAAGAAAGAAAGAACAGAGAGAAAGAAAGAACAGAGAGAGAAAGAAAGAAAGAGAAGAAAGAACAGAGAGACAGAAAGAGGGGAAAGAAAGAACAGAGAGAAAGAAGGAAAAAGAACAGAGAGAGAAAGAAAGATGGGAAAGAAAGAACAGAGAGAAAGAAAGAGGGGAAAGAAAGAAGAGAGAGAAAGAAAGGGGAAAGAAAGAAAGAGCAGAGAGATAGAAAGAAAGAGGGGAAAGAAAGAACAGAGAAAAAGAAAGAAAAAGAACAGAGAGAAAGAAAGATGGGAAAGAAAGAACAGAGAGAGAGAAAGAAAGAACAGAGAGAAAGAAAGAGAGGAAAGAAAGAAAGGGGAAAGAAAGAAAGAACAGAGAGAGAGAAAGAAAGAGGGGAAAGAAGAGAAAGAAAAAAAGAACAGAGAGAAAGGAAGAAAGAAAGAAAGAAAGAGGGGAAAGAACAGAGAGAGAGAAAAAGAAAGAGGGAAAGAAAGAACAGAGAGATAGAGAAAAAGAAAGAAAGAAAGAAAGAAAGAAAGAGAGAAAGGAAAGAAAAGAACAGAGATATAAAGAAAGAGGGGAAAGAAAGAACAGAGAGAAAGAAAGAAAAAGAACAGAGAGAAAGAAAGATGGGAAAGAAAAACAGAGAGAAAGAAAGAAAGAACAGAGAGAGAGAAAGAAACAGAGAGAGAAAGAAATAAAGATTCTATAAAGATACTATAGCAGCCCGGCTCCCATTGTAGTGCCCACCTGAGCCTCCCGGTGCAGGACATATCATGATCCGCTCACATGGCCGACATCCCCGATTCCAAGGCGAGGACACGGTGATGGATCTGAAGCATTCCCTGAAGTGCCTACATGGTTTCGTCACAATCTCCTCCCGAAATTACCTCATTTCCGGTCATCTTCCAGCAAGTCACTTCTGGTGGAACATCTCGTGCGAATTTTAAAGTGCTCCTCGGGGCTCCAGCATGTACTCCTGTGTCCACGGGAAAAGCTCCCGGCCGGGATAGCGGGGCAGACTCCCAAAATCGGGAGTGTCCCACTGAATTCAGGACGGTTGGGAGGTATGAATGCTCCCCACCATACACCTTGTACATGCACGGCTCTGCACACCTCATACACACACGGTTCTGCTTTGTATGCCTCGTACACACACGGCTCAGCTTCGTCCACCTCGCACACACAAGGCTCCACTCAGTATACACAAGGCTCCACTCCGTACACCTTGTACACACGCAGCCACGCTTTTTACACCTTGTACACAAACGACTCCACTCCGTAAACCTTGTACACATGCGG
>JARQOD010008197.1:0-36499 GCA_033576555.1 Oophaga sylvatica | reverse complement strand
CCCCGAGGGATTTTTTGAGTGTTTTGGTTACACGTTCCCCTCCCCGCGAAACCCCTCAGTTCAAAAACGGAGCAGAAAACATGTTTCTTTTGGAAGACAATGTTTCGCCTTTCAATGTTTGATTTCTTTTTTTGCCATGTCCCGGTAATTGTTTGCCTTCATTTCTGTAGTGTGTGGTTATCACGTTCCCCTTTCCCCGCGAAAGGCCCTCATTCGAAACTGAGCAGAAAACAGTGTTTTTTTGGAAGACATGTTTTCCCCTTTCAATGTTGATTTATTTTTTGCCATGTCCACGGTAATCGTTTGCTTTCTTTTTCTGTAGTGTAGTGGTTATTACGTTCCCCAACACCAAAGGCCCCCCAGTTCGAAACTGGAAAAAAAAACATGAGATTAGCTTTGATATCAAAGTTTTTTGATTTTAGTTTTAGACCTCGATGTTGGTGGGCACAGAACCATCTTTCATCTAGTTTCTGTAGTGTAGTGGTTATCACGTTCGCCTCACACGCCGAAGTCCTCAGTTCAAAAACTGAGCAGAAACCAGTGTTTCTTTTGGAAGACAATGTTTTCGCCTTTCAATGCTTGATTTCTATTTTTTGCGATGTCCACGGTAATCGTTTGCCTTCAGTTTCTGTAGTGTAGTTGTTATCACGTTCGCCTTACACGCGAAAGGTCCTCAGTTCGAAACTGAGCAGAAACACAGTGTTTCTTTTGGAAGACAATGTTTTCGCCTTTCAATGCTTGATTTCTATTTTTTGCCATGTCCACGGTAATCGTTTGCTTTCAGTTTCTGTAGTGTAGTGGTTATCATGTTCGCCTTACACGCGAAAGGTCCTCAGTTCGAAACTGAGCAGAAACACAGTCTTTCTCTTGGATAACAATGCTTTTGACATTCAGTGTTTGTTCTTTATTGCTTGCCATGTCTACAGTAATCTTTGCTGTTTGTTTTCTGTAGTGTAGTGGTCATCATGTTCTCCTTGATTGTAAAAGGTCCACGTTTCGATCCCAGGCAGAAACACATGGCTTTTCTTTATTTTGAGCACAAGGTTATATTGTTGGTTTAATCAGCATTACTTTTACCCCTTTGATTATTTCTTCCAGTTTTTGCTTTTGGCAAGAGTGTGTGTTTTGGCAGTGTATAAGTATTCCTAATTCAAGTAACACCTGATAGGTTGAAGGTGCGAAACCAGGCATCTCTGTGCATTTTGTTTTCCGTTGTGGCTTTTGAGAAAGGCATGAGAATGCTTTGTGGAAAATGGTTTTGTTTCCCTGTTTTGTCTTTTTTTCAATAGCCTGACAAATGAAAGGTTCCTTGGTTGCAAAATGCACTTTGTCCTGTCTTGAGATATAGAGGAAGACCTGTTGAGTTTGGCTGGATCTTTTTTTGTCAATTTCATTTCAGGATGTTTGAACATTTTAGCCCCGCATGGAGGTTCTGTAGTCTAGTGGTTATCACGTTTGCCAAACATGCGAAAGGTCCCCAGTTCGAAACTGGGCAGAAACATGAGATTATGCTTTGATATCAAAGCTTTTGACTTTCAGTTTTTGATCTCGATTGCTTGTCGTGAGCACAGAACCACCTTTCATCTAGTTTCTGTAGTGTAGTGGTTATCACGTTCGGCTTACACGCGAAAGGTCCTCAGTTCGAAATTGAGCAGAAACACAGTGTTTATTTTGGAAGACAATGTTTTCGCCTTTCAATGCTTGATTCTATTTTTTGCCATGTCCACGGTAATCGTTTGCCTTCAGTTTCTGTAGTGTAGTGGTTATCACGTTCGCCTTACACGCGAAAAGTCCTCAGTTCGAAACTGAGCAGAAACACAGTGTTTCTTTGGAAGACAATGTTTTCGCCTTTCAATGCTTGATTTCTATTTTTTGCCATGTCCTCGGTAATCGGTTGCCTTCAGTTTCTGTAGTGTAGTGGTTATCACGTTCGCCTTACACGCGAAAAGTCCTCAGTTCGAAACTGAGCAAAAACACAGTGTTTCTCTTTGGAAACAATGTTTTCGCCTTCAATGCTTGATTTTTATTTTTGCCATGTCCACGGTAATGTTTGCTTCAGTTTCTGTAGTGTAGTGGTTATCACGTTCGCCTTACACCGAAAAGTCCTCAGTTCGAACTGAGCAGAAACACAGTGTTTCTTTGGAGACAATGTTTTCGCCTTTCAATGCATGATTTCTTTTTTTTGCCATGTCCCCAGTATCGTTTGTCTTCAGTTTTGTAGTGTATGTTATCACGTTCGCCTTACACGCGAAAAGTCCTCAGTTCGAAACTGAGCAGAAACACAGTGTTTCCTTTGGAAGACAATGTTTTCGCCTTTCAATGCTTGATTTCTATTTTTTGCCATGTCCACGGTAGTCGTTTGCCTTCAGTCTCTGTAGTGTAGTGGTTATCACGTTCGCCTTACACGCGAAAGGTCCTCAGTTCGAAACTGAGCAGAAACACAGTCTTTCTCTTGGATAACAATGCTTTTGACATTCAGTGTTTGTTCTTTATTGCTTGCCATGTCTACAGTAATCTTTGCTGTTTGTTTTCTGTAGTGTAGTGGTCATCACATTCTCCTTGATTGTAAAAGGTCCACGTTTCAATCCCAGGCAGAAACACATGGCTTTTCTTTATTTTGAGCACAAGGTTATATTGTTGGTTTAATCAGCATTACTTTTACCCCTTTGATTATTTCTTCCAGTTTTTGCTTTTGGCAAGAGTGTGTGTTTTTGGCAGTGTATAAGTTTTCCTAATTCAAGTAACACCTGATAGGTTGAAGGTGCGAAACCAGGCATCTCTGTGCATTTTGTTTTCGTTGTGGCTTTTGGAGAAAGGCATGAGAATGCTTTGTGGAAAATGGTTTTGTTTCCCTGTTTTTGTCTTTTTTTCAATAGCCTGACAAATGAAAGGTTCCTTGGTTGCAAAATGCACTTTGTCCTGTCTTGAGATATAGAGGAAGACCTGTTGAGTTTGGCTGGATCTTTTTTTGTCAATTTCATTTCAGGATGTTTGAACATTTTTAGCCCCGCATGGAGTTTCTGTAGTGTAGTGGATATCACGTTCGCCTAACACGTGAAAGGTCCCCAGTTCGAAACTGGGCAGAAACATGAGGTTATGCTTTGATATCAAAGCTTTTGACTTTCAGTTTTTGATCTCGATTGCTTGTCGTGAGCACAGAACCATCTTTCATCTAGTTTCTGTAGTGTAGTGGTTATCACGATCGCCTCACACGCGAAAGGTCCTCAGTTCGAAACTGAGCAGAAACACAGTGTTTCTTTTGGAAGACAATGTTTTCGCCTTTCAATGCTTGATTTCTATTTTTTTCCATGTCCACGGTAATCGTTTGCCTTCAGTTTCTGTAGTGTAGTGGTTATCACGTTTGCCTTACACGCGAAAGGTCCTCAGTTCGAAACTGAGCAGAAACACAGTGTTTCTTTTGGAAGACAATGTTTTCGCCTTTCAATGCTTGATTTCTATTTTTTGCCATGTCCACAGTAATCGTTTGCCTTCAGTTTCTGTAGTGTAGTGGTTATCACGTTTGCCTTATACGCAAAAGGTCCTCAGTTCGAAACTGAGCAGAAACACAGTCTTTCTCTTGGATAACAATGCTTTTGACATTCAGTGTTTGTTCTTTATTGCTTGCCATGTCTACAGTAATCTTTGTTTGTTTTCTGTAGTGTAGTGGTCATCACGTTCTCCTTGATTGTAAAAGGTCCACGTTTCGATCCCAGGCAGAAACACATGGCTTTTCTTTATTTTGAGCACAAGGTTATATTGTTGGTTTAATCAGCATTACTTTTACCCCTTTGATTATTTCTTCCAGTTTTTGCTTTTGGCAAGAGTGTGTGTTTTTGGCAGTGTATAAGTTTTCCTAATTCAAGTAACACCTGATAGGTTGAAGGTGCGAAACCAGGCATCTCTGTGCATTTTGTTTTCCGTTGTGGCTTTTGGAGAAAGGCATGAGAATGCTTTGTGGAAAATGGTTTTGTTTCCCTGTTTTTGTCTTTTTTTCAATAGCCTGACAAATGAAAGGCTCCTTGGTTGCAAAATGCACTTTGTCCTGTCTTGAGATATAGAGGAAGACCTGTTGAGTTTGGCTGGATCTTTTTTTGTCAATTTCATTTCAGGATGTTTGAACATTTTTAGCCCCGCATGGAGTTTCTGTAGTGTAGTGGTTATCACGTTCGCCTAACACGCGAAAGGTCCCCAGTTCGAAACTGGGCAGAAACATGAGATTATGCTTTGATATCAAAGCTTTTGACTTTCAGTTTTTGATCTCGATTGCTTGTCGTGAGCTCAGAACCATCTTTCATCTAGTTTCTGTAGTGTAGTGGTTATCACGTTCGCCTCACACGCGAAAGGTCCTCAGTTCGAAACTGAGCAGTAGTGTTGAGCGATACTGCTCGATATCTAAAAATATCGTATCGAAATGGTATCGCCGATATCACTAAATATCGTCGATATCCGATTCTGATACCAGAAGTCCCATGTAAGTCTATGGGAACAAAATATCGCAACAAAAAAAACCCTTTCTTTCGTTGTAAACACAAAATATACACACATAGAATACATATATATATATATATATATACATGTCATTGTGACATATAAATATATATATATACTTATATTTATAGTTTATACACTTCTACATAGTAAAATAGACTCTGATTCAATTGCCGGGTAAAGCCGTGACATACCCCATAGAAGTCGACGGGCTCGGTGCCGAGTACCCCCAAAACCTCTGGCTCTGTGCGACTCAACTTGGGCGTCACGAACAGGATTCTGTAGCTCGCTATAAGCGAGTCCTGTGTGCCTGAATTGAACTGGTTTTGTGCTTGAGAATTGCTAAAATCATCAGAGAATGTATTTGCCATTTTTCCGCCATATCTGCGTCACGACGAGGCACTGGTGAAGAAGAAGGGCGTGCTCTTCGTGGGTGTACACTCACTCAGTGGTGCGAAAACGATGGCCGACCACTGTAAATGGTACTGCAATGTAACATCGTGCCCCACAGCTCTTCAGTTCCACCTCCTCATCCTCCTCAGTGTGCGGAAACTAACACGAAGGTCCCGCCTCCCTACAAAAGAGGGGCCCTCTCCAGATGCTAATGACACATGTGACTTGGCAGAGATGGCTAATGGACACGAGCAGAAGTGTGAAGGGATGGAGCAGTCAGAGCTCCCCCCACGGAAGCGACCCGATCGCCACGGAACCACCGTTGGGCACCTGGCCTGGAAACCCTCCTACGCTGCAAGAAGCGGAGGATACCCTAAGAGGCCTGGCCCGGCACCGGGAGGAGGTCGCCAGGATGGAAGCCAGCTGGCGTGCCCTAAAACTAAACTTGGAGCGGCGCCAATCCCTCTTACCTGAAGTGTCTGTACCGGAAGGTGAGGCACCCGTTCTAGTAGAGGAGCCCTTGCAATGTGATCCGGTTGACGTTGTCGCAGTGGAGGCACCCGTTCCTGCAAAAACCGCAGCACCGTCAGCAGCACCCCAGATCCCGCTGTCTGCCCCCGTCGCTGAGACAGAAGCGACACCCGTCCTCATGGAGGAGGCCGCGCAGGCACCAGAGGTCTACCTGCCTGTACCGGAGCCCCGACTGTCATCTGTTCCAGAGCCGGCTGCTTTCTCCGCAGGTGAGCGCCGCCAGGACTGGGGGGCGGCAGGAGAGCTGCCGCAAACCGGACACTGTAAGCTGCAGTTTGATGGTGGAGACATGGAGCTGCTGGTGGAGGAGAATTTCAACCGGCGTCAGGAGGAAGAGTGGAGACGTTGGGAGCGGGAAGCAGAGCGACAAAGGGAGCAGCGAGAAACCCAAAAGCTTCGCCAACGTCAGCTGGAGAAGGACCGGGCAGATAAGGACCGGATGAGAAAAGATAAAGGAACCCTGTGGGAGCCGCGGCGTAAGGGTGCAGTACGGAGCTTTAAATTGAAAGGTGGTTGGGGCTTCATACAGGAGCCTGGACATTATTTAGAAGTCTTTGTGACCCGGCGGGACGTGGAGACTCACCTCCCAGAAGGACACCCGGGAAGGGACCTGTTGCCAGGAGACTTGGTGACTTACACCCGACTCTGGGGTTACAATGGATGGTACGCCCTAAATGTTACCAGGTGCGACCCCTACTCCCCAGAGTGTCAGGAACCTGTGAGACCCTCGGAGCCTTCAGCCTCCCACATCCAGGCCTCTGCAAAAGTGCCCACCCCACGCCGTAAATCTCCCCAGCCTCCCTCAGTGGTCTCCTCAGCAGCCCCAGCTATGGACATGATAAGTATAGCTGGCCCGTACCCGGCGCCTGTTAGGCCCCCTGAGGTTCGTTCAGTCCGGGACATAGGGTTCCAGACCCGTTGGGAGATGAAAGAGGTGGCCACACAGACCCAGATAGCGGGTCACGACTTGACTGTACAGGCCACACGACGTCATCAGGTCCTGGTGGTCCTTGGTGCCTCGGATGTTTGGCAAGCATCAGAAGAGTACCAGGTGGTACCTGGAACACCCCTGCCAAAGAATTAGAAATAACCCGGACAGGGTCCCTGTATGTAAATAGTTAAATTGTTGATGTACCCGGACGGGTGAATGTTCATAAAAAAGCTTTTTAATTTAATAAAAAAAAAAAAACAACAGATTTTCATTACTTTTATTACAGTCTCATCCTGCGACGCCATCGATCTCCTGTAAAAATGAAAAAAAAGTTACACCTGACCGACGCAGTCCATGTAACGAGTGTCCACAACGATCAGCTCTGCACATCAAATGACAGGCAGAGCCTGACATCCCGCCGCAACTGATTCCTGCTCCCGGCGTGACGTCATCGACTGGTTACGGCGGGATTACCTGCAGTCACTGCAGTTTCGCGAAACTGATTACGCCAGGAGAAATAATGCGGCCATCAAGCCATCCGGGACTGACCGCCGAAGATCTTCTGCCAGGTAAGTGCGCTGAACTGACAGACGACGACAGAACCACAGTGACAGTGACAATCCATTCGGTATTCGATATCACGAAATATCGGTATTCGGATCGAAGGCGATACAGCTAATACGCCGATACCCGATATTGCAGTATCGTATCGCAACACTCTGAGCAGAAACACAGTGTTTCTTTTGGAAGACATGTTTTCGCCTTTCAATGCTTTATTTCTATTTTTTGCCATGTCCACGGTAATGTTTGCCTTCAGTTTCTGTAGTGTAGTGTTTAACACGTTCGCCTTACACGCGAAAGGTTCGAAACTGAGCAGAAACACAGGTTTTTTTGAAGACATGTTTCGCTTTCAATGCTTATTTCTATTTTTTGCCATGTCCACGGTATCGTTTGCCTCAGTTTCTGTAGTGTAGTGGTTATCACGTTCGCCTTACACGCGAAAGGTCCTCAGTCGAAACTGAGCAGAAAACAGTGTTTCTTTGGAAGACAATGTTTTCGCCTTTCAATGCTTGATTTCTATTTTTTGCCATGTCCACGGTAATGTTGCCTTCAGTTTCTGTAGTGTAGTGGTTATCACGTTCTCCATACACGCGAAAGGTCCTCAGTTCGAAACTGAGCAGAAACACAGTCTTTCTCTTGGATAACAATGCTTTTGACATTCAGTGTTTGTTCTTTATTGCTTGCCATGTCTACAGCAATCTTTGTTTGTTTTCTGTAGTGTAGTGGTTATCACATTCTCCTTGTTTGTAAAAGGTCCACGTTTCGATCCCAGGCAGAAACACATGGCTTTTCTTTATTTTGAGCACAAGGTTATATTGTTGGTTTAATCAGCATTACTTTTACCCCTTTGATTATTTCTTCCAGTTTTTGCTTTTGGCAAGAGTGTGTGTTTTTGGCAGTGTATAAGTTTTCCTAATTCAAGTAACACCTGATAGGTTGAAGGTGCGAAACCAGGCATCTCTGTGCATTTTGTTTTCCGTTGTGGCTTTTGGAGAAAGGCATGAGAATGCTTTGTGGAAAATGGTTTTGTTTCCCTGTTTTTGTTTTTTTTCAATAGCCTGACAAATGAAAGGTTCCTTGGTTGCAAAATGCACTTTGTCCTGTCTTGAGATATAGAGGAAGACCTGTTGAGTTTGGCTGGATCTTTTTTTGTCAATTTCATTTCAGGATGTTTGAACGTTTTTAGCCCCGCATGGAGTTTCTGTAGTGTAGTGGTTATCACGTTCGCCTAACACGCGAAAGGTCCCCAATTCGAAACTGGGCAGAAACATGAGATTATGCTTTGATATCAAAGCTTTTGACTTTCAGTTTTTGATCTCGATTGCTTGTCGTGAGCACAAACCATCTTTCATCTAGTTTCTGTAGTGTAGTGGTTATCACGTTCGCCTCACACGCGAAAGTTCCTCAGTTTGAAACTGAGCAGAAACACAGTGTTTTTTTGGAAGACAATGTTTTTGCCTTTCAATGCTTGATTTCTATTTTTTGCCATGTCCAAGGTAATCGTCTGCCTTCACTTTCTGTAGTGTAGTGGTATCACGCTCGCCTTACACGCGAACAGGTCCTCAGTTCGAAACTGAGCAGAAACACAGTGTTTCTTTTGGAAGGCAATATTTTGATTTCTATTTTTTGCCATGTCCACGGTAATCGTTTGCCTTCAGTTTCTGTAGTGTAGTGGTTATCACGTTCGCCTTACACGCGAATGGTCCTCAGTTCGAAACTGAGCAGAAACACATTCTTTCTCTTGGATAACAATGCTTTTGACATTCAGTGTTTGTTCTTTATTGCTTGCCATGTCTATAGTAATCTTTGCTGTTTGTTTTCTGTAGTGTAGTGGTCATCACGTTCTCCTTGATTGTAAAAGGTCCACGTTTCGATCCCAGGCAGAAACACATGGCTTTTTTTATTTTGAGCACAAGGTTATATTGTTGGTTTAATCAGCATTACTTTTACCCTTTGATTATTTCTTCCAGTTTTTGCTTTTGGCAAGAGTGTGTGTTTTTGGCAGTGTATAAGTTTTCCTAATTCAAGTAACACCTGATAGGTTGAAGGTGCGAAACCAGCATCTCTGTACATTTTGTTTTCCGTTGTGGCTTTTGGAGAAAGGCATGAGAATGCTTTGTGGAAAATGGTTTTGTTTCCCTGTTTTTGTCTTTTTTCAATAGCCTGACAAATGAAAGGTTCCTTGGTTGCAAAATGCACTTTGTCCTGTCTTGAGATATAGAGGAAGACCTGTTGAGTTTGGCTGGATCTTTTTTTGTCAATTTCCTTTCAGGATGTTTGAACATTTTTAGCCCCGCATGGAGTTTCTGTAGTGTAGTGGTTATCACGTTCGCCTAACACGCGAAAGGTCCCCAATTCGAAACTGGGCAGAAACATGAGATTATGATTTGATATCAAAGCTTTTGACTTTCAGTTTTTGATCTCGATTGCTTGTCGTGAGCACAGAACCATCTTTCATCTAGTTTCTGTAGTGTAGTGGTTATCACGTTCGCCTCACACGCGAAAGGTCCTCAGTTCGAAACTGAGCAGAAACACAGTGTTTCTTTTGGAAGACAATGTTTTCGCCTTTCAATGCTTGATTTCTATTTTTTGCCATGTCCACGGTAATCGTTTGCCTTCAGTTTCTGTAGTGTAGTGGTTATCACTTTCGCCTTACACGCGAAAGGTCCTCAGTTCGAAACTGAGCAAAAACACAGTGTTTCTTTTGGAAGACAATGTTTTCGCCTTTCAATGCTTGATTTCTATTTTTTGCCATGTCCACGGTAATCATTTGCCTTCAGCTTCTGTAGTGTAGTGGTTATCAAGTTCGCCTTACACGCGAAGGGTCTTCAGTTCGAAACTGAGCAGAAACACAGAGTTTCCTTTGGAAGACAATGTGTTCGCCTTTCAATGCTTGATTTCTATTTTTTGCCATGTCCACGGTAATCGTTTGCCTGCAGTTTCTGTAGTGTAGTGGTTATCACGTTCGCCTTACACGCGAAAGGTTCTCAGTTCGAAACTGAGCAGAAACACATTCTTTCTCTTGGATAACTATGCTTTTGACATTCAGTTTTGTTCTTATATTGCTTGCCATGTCTACAGTAATCTTTGCTGTTTGTTTTCTGTAGTGTAGTGGTCATCACGTTCTCCTTGATTGTAAAAGGTCCACGTTTCGATCCCAGGCAGAAACACATGGCTTTTC
This sequence comes from Oophaga sylvatica, assembly GCA_033576555.1. Classification (NCBI taxonomy): domain Eukaryota; kingdom Metazoa; phylum Chordata; class Amphibia; order Anura; family Dendrobatidae; genus Oophaga; species Oophaga sylvatica. The sequence continues at coordinate 26,414 of JARQOD010008197.1, read as the reverse complement.
TTATTTTGAGCACAAGGTTATATTGTTGGTTTAATCAGCATTACTTTTACCCCTTTGATTATTTCTTCCAGATTTTGCTTTTGGCAAGAGTGTGTGTTTTTTGGCAGTGTATAAGTTTTCCTAATTCAAGTAACACCTGATAGGTTGAAGGTGCGAAACCAGGCATCTCTGTGCATTTTGTTTTCCGTTGTGGCTTTTGGAGAAAGGCATGAGAAAGCTTGGTGGAAAATGGTTTTGTTTCCCTGTTTTTGTCTTTTTTTCAACAGCCTGACAAATGAAAGGTTCCTTGTTGAAAATGCACTTTGTCCTGTCTTGAGATATAGAGGAAGACCTGTTGAGTTTGGCTGGATCTTTTTTTGTCAATTTCATTTCAGGATGTTTGAACATTTTCAGCCCCGCATGGAGGTTCTGTAGTGTAGTGGTTATCACGTTCGCCTAACACGCGAAAGGTCCCCAGTTTGAAACTGGGCAGAAACATGAGATTATGATTTGATATCAAAGTTTTTGACTTTCAGTTTTTGATCTCGATTGCTTGTCATGAGCACAGAATCATCTTTCATCTAGTTTCTGTAGTGTAGTGGTTATCACGTTCGCCTAACACGCGAAAGGTCCTCAGTTCGAAACTGAGCAGAAACACAGTGTTTCTTTTGGAAGACAATGTTTTCGCCTTTCAATGCTTGATTTCTATTTTTGCCATGTCCACGGTAATCGTTTGCCTTCAGTTTCTGTAGTGTAGTGGTTATCACGTTCGCCTTACACGCGAAAGGTCCTCAGTTCGAAACTGAGCAGAAACACATCTTTCTCTTGGATAACAATGCTTTTGACATTCAGTGTTTGTTCTTTATTGCTTGCCATGTCTATAGTAATCTTTGCTGTTTGTTTTCTGTAGTGTAGTGGTCATCACGTTCTCCTTGATTGTAAAAGGTCCACGTTTCGATCCCAGGCAGAAACACATGGCTTTTCTTTATTTTGAGCACAAGGTTATATTGTTGGTTTAATCAGCATTACTTTTACCCCTTTGATTATTTCTTCCAGTTTTTGCTTTTGGCAAGAGTGTGTGTTTTTGGCAGTGTATAAGTTTTCCTAATTCAAGTAACACCTGATAGGTTGAAGGTGCGAAACCAGGCATCTCTGCGCATTTTGTTTTCCGTTGTGGCTTTTGGAGAAAGGCATGAGAATGCTTTGTGGAAAATGGTTTTTGTTTCCCTGTTTTTGTCTTTTTTTCAACAGCCTGACAAATGAAAGGTTCCTTGGTTGCAAAATGCACTTTGTCCTGTCTTGAGATATAGAGGAAGACCTGTTGAGTTTGGCTGGATCTTTTTTTTGTCAATTTCATTTCAGGATGTTTGAACATTTTCAGCCCCACATGGAGTTTCTGTAGTGTAGTGATTATCACGTTCGCCTAACACGTGAAAGGTCCCCAGTTCGAAACTGTGCAGAAACAATGAGATTATGATTTGATGTCAAAGCTTTTGACTTTCAGTTTTTGATCTCGATTGCTTGTCGTGAACACAGAACCATGTTTCATCTAGTTTCTGTAGTGTAGTGGTTATCACGTTCACCTAACACGCGAAAGTCCTCAGTTTCGAAACTGAGCAGAAACACAGTGTTTTTATGGAAGACAATGTTTTCGCCTTTCAATGCTTGATTTCTATTTTTTGCCATGTCCACGGTATAATTTGCCTTCATTTCTGTAGTGTAGTGGTTATCAAGTTCGCCTTACACGCGAAAGGTCCTCAGTTCGAAACTGAGCAGAAACACAGAGTTTCTTTTGGAAGACAATGTATTCGCTTCATGCTTGATTTCTATTTTTTGCCATGTCCACGGTAATCGTTTGCCTCAGTTTCTGTAGTGTAGTGGTTATCACGTTCGCCTTACACGCGAAAGGTCTCAGTTCGAAACTGAGCAGAAACACATCTTTCTCTTGGATAACAATGCTTTTGACATTCAGTGTTTGTTCTTTATTGCTTGCCATGTCTACAGTAATCTTTGCTGTTTGTTTTCTGTAGTGTAGTGGTCATCACGTTCTCCTTGATTGTAAAAGGTCCACGTTTCGATCCCAGGCAGAAACACATGGCTTTTTTTATTTTGAGCACAAGGTTATATTGTTGGTTTAATCAGCATTACTTTTACCCCTTTGATTATTTCTTCCAGTTTTTGCTTTTGGCAAGAGTGTGTGTTTTTGGCAGTGTAATAAGTTTTCCTAATTCAAGTAACACCTGATAGGTTGAAGGTGCGAACACAGGCTCTCTGTGCATTTGTTTTCCGTTTTGTGGCTTATTGGGAGAATTCTGGTTAGGAAATGCATGATGACTTGGATTTGTGGAAATGTTGTTGTTGCTACTTTTTGTCTTTTTTCAATTTGCTGACAAATGAAGGTTCCTTGGTTGCTAAATCACTTGTCCTTCCTTGAAGTATTGAGGGAAGACTGTTATGATTTGGTCAAAGCTTTTTTTGTCATTTATTTCAGATGTTTGAACATTTTTAAGCCCCGCATGAGTTTCTGTAGTGTAGTGGTTATCACGTTCGCCTACACGCGAAAGGTCCCAGTTCGAAACTGGCAGAAACAAGATTATTTTGATATCAAAAGTTTTGACTTTCATTTTGATTCTCGATTGCTTGTCGTGTCACGATACATCTTTCATCTAGTTTCTGTAGTGTAGTGGTTATCACGTTTCGCCTACACGCGAAAGGTCCTCAGTTCGAAACTGAGCAGAAACACAGTGTTTCTTTTGGAAGACAATGTTTTCGCCTTTCAATGCTTGATTTCTATTTTTTGCCATGTCCACGGTAATCGTTTGCCTTCAGTTCTGTAGTGTAGTGGTTATCACGTTCGCCTTACACGCGAAGGTCCTCAGTTCGAAACTGAGCAGAAACACAGAGTTTCCTTTGGAAGACAATGTGTTCGCCTTTCAATGCTTGATTTCTATTTTTTGCCATGTCCACGGTAATCGTTTGCCTGCAGTTTCTGTAGTGTAGTGGTTATCACGTTCGCCTTACACGCGAAAGGTTCTCAGTTCGAAACTGAGCAGAAACACAGTCTTTCTCTTGGATAACAATGCTTTTGACATTCAGTGTTTGTTCTTTATTGCTTGCCATGTCTACAGTAATCTTTGCTGTTTGTTTTCTGTAGTGTAGTGGTCATCACGTTCTCCTTGATTGTAAAAGGTCCACGTTTCGATCCCAGGTAGAAACACATGGCTTTTCTTTATTTTGAGCACAAGGTTATATTGTTGGTTTAATCAGCATTACTTTTACCCCTTTGATTATTTCTTCCAGTTTTTGCTTTTGGCAAGAGTGTGTGTTTTTGGCAGTGTATAAGTTTTCCTAATTCAAGTAACACCTGATAGGTTGAAGGTGCGAAACCAGGCATCTCTGTGCATTTTGTTTTCCGTTGTGGCTTTTGGAGAAAGGCCATGAGAATGCTTTGTGGAAAATGGTTTTGTTTCCACTGTTTTTGTCTTTTTTTCAATAGTCTGACAAATGAAAGGTTCCTTGGTTGCAAAATGCACTTTGTCCTGTCTTGAGATTAGAGGAAGACCTGTTAGTTTGGCTGGATCTTTTTTTGTCAATTTCATTTCAGGATGTTTGAACATTTTTAGCCCCGCATGGAGTTTCTGTAGTGTAGTGGTTATCACGTTCGCTAACACGCGAAAGGTCCCCAGTTCGAAACTGGGCAGAAACATGAGATTATGATTTGATTCAAAGCTTTTGACTTTCAGTTTTTGATCTCGATTGCTTGTCGTGAGCACAGAACCATCTTTCATCTAGTTTCTGTAGTGTAGTGGTTATCACGTTCGCCTAACACGCGAAAGGTCCTCAGTTCGAAACTGAGCAGAAACACAGTGTTTTTATGGAAGACAATGTTTTCGCCTTTCAATGCTTGATTTCTATTTTTTGCCATGTCCACGGTAATCGTTTGCCTTCAGTTTCTGTAGTGTAGTGGTTATCATCGTTTGCCTTACACGCGAAAGGTCCTCAGTTCGAAACTGAGCAGAAACACAGTGTTTCTTTTGGAAGACAATGTTTTCGCCTTTCAATGCTTGATTTCTATTTTTTGCCATGTCCACGGTAATCGTTTGCCTTCAGTTTCTGTAGTGTAGTGGTTATCAGTTCGCCTTACACGCGAAAAGTCCTCAGTTCGAAACTGAGCAAAACACAGTCTTCTCTTGGATAGACAATGCTTTTGACATTCAGTGTTTGATTTCTATTGCTTGCCATGTCTACGTAATCTTTGCGTTTGTTTTCTGTAGTGTAGTGGTTATCAAGTGTTAGCGATAGATAGTCCTCAGTTCGAAACTGAGCAGAAACACAGTCTTCCTCTTGGATAACAATGCTTTTGACATTCAGTGTTTGTTCTTTATTGCTTGCTATGTCTACAGTAATCTTTGCTGTTTGTTTTCTGTAGTGTAGTGGTCATCACTAGTGTTGAGCGATACGATACCGCAAGTATCGGGTATCGGCCGATATAAGCTCTATCGGCCTTTCGATACTTAGTTTCGATATTTTCCATATATCGTATACCGGAATCGGAAGTTCCCATAATTCTTTGAGAGGCAATGTGATTTTAGTCAGCCAATGAGGAATCCTAAGAAGTGTGGGCACATCCTGTACTGCTGCGGTCATGTTAACTAATGGCATGGCTGTGATTGGATGCTGAAATTATGTCAGAATGCACTATAAAAGGCGCCGCCGCCATTTTAGCGTCACTGTGCTGTGAATTCAGTAAGGGACAGAACGCTGCTGTGCTGACTCTGAGGGACAGTTAGAGATTGCGATTTAGTGTACTGTGCTGTAGGCAGGCTAGCACCAACCGCTGTGTAAAGCTTCCTTTTGCCTGCAGTGTTGTTTTAACAGCTCTGCAAGGTGTGTATGAGTGCAGGTGACGCTGCAGTTTGCTCTGCATGCAAACGCTGTCTGTAGGCATCTGCACGTGTCACTCACAGACTCTTTTTTTTTCTTCAGTGTAATTCTTGCAGCTCCATGTAATTTAACTATTAGTGTGACGCGCTTCCATCCGTATCCAATACATTGGTTGCAAACACTATAGAAGTAGACAAAGGAGTAGCCTTTCACAGATTGTGAACAGTTGTGTTTCAGTGTTCACTTCAGTCTGTGTTTTTTATTTTTTGAGTGCACATCACGCTCCAGTTACTTGTTCAAGCACTGCTGACTTGTACTCTGCTGAGCGTGTCTGAGTGCCTCATCCTTTTCATTTATCTCCAATTGGTTCTGCTCCATTCCATTTAAAATATAATCTATTAGTGTGACGCGCTTCCATCCGTATCCAATACATTGGTTGCAAACACTATAGAAGTAGACAAAGGAGTAGCCTTTCACAGATTGTGAACAGTTGTGTTTCAGTGTTCACTTCAGTCTGTGTTTTTTATTTTTTGAGTGCACATCACGCTCCAGTTACTTGTTCAAGCACTGCTGCTTGTACTCTGCTGAGCGTGTCTCAGTGCCTCATCCTTTTCATTTATCTCCAATTGGTTCTGCTCCATTCCATTTAAAATATAATCTATTAGTGTGACGCGCTTCCATCAGTATCCAATACATTGGTTGCAAACACTATAGAAGTAGACAAAGGAGTAGCCTTTCACAGATTGTGAACAGTTGTGTTTCAGTGTTCACTTCAGTCTCTGCGTAATAACCACACTTAGGCCTTATAACTTTTCTGACTTTCTTTATCAATCTACCAAGATGAAGAAGTCAGTGAGTAAGGCACGTGGTCGTGGCCGTGGAGTTTCAGCAGGGAGAGGACGTGGGGATTCTGTGGCTGCTGCCGCCCTCAGTGACACAGCATCCACCAGTTTTACCCATGAGCGTTCCTTTATGCGCACTTTGGTAGGAGCTCGGCGTGCCCCCCTGCTGCGGAAAGAACAAATTGAAGTCGTTGTTGGTTGGATGGCAGCCAATGCATCGACTTCAATTCCTTCCACCTCCTCTCAGGAACACAACACTGTTGAGCAACCATCTGTCTGTTCACCGCCTGTCAAATTGCCCAGGCAGTCAGAGAGTTCTGTACAGGAGCCAGCTGAGTCTCTGCTTCTGTTCTCAGAATCTGTTGGCTCGCAAACACGGGCACAGGCAAGCAGCATTCTGCAATTTGAAGAAGAGGGAGTATGCAGTGATGCGCAACAGCTGTGTCTCTCTCAATCTGAAGAGGCGGGTGAGCCAGTGCCGATGGACAGCACACCGCAGAACGCATCTTATGATGATGATGAGACTCAGGTGCCAGGTTTTGTGGAGCATGGTGCTGCCCAGAACATCCAACAGCAGCAGGTGTTGGAAGAGGGTAGTGGAGATGATGAAGTCCGAGACTGTAATGTATGTAGTACAGTTCATATAGCGTCTTGTGCTTGGGTGCGATGAAAACACAGGAGTCACAGGTTTGATATAGAAAAGTCCTGTATTACTTCATACAAGTTGGCAGAAATAGTCACACAGTTTGCAGACACAGAAACAGGAGACACAGCAGGCCAGAGTAATCCAAGCTCAGCAATCACTCTCCAATACAGATTCAGGATCTTCTTCTCTGTTACCGTAAGTCCATGCAAACGTGGGTCTTTCAAAGAGCAGGGTTCAGAGTCCACAAGTGCTTCAGAGTTCCTCAGTAGGAATAGCTGGAGTACAAGGTCCAAGGCTTACAGGAGTCAAGTCACAGGTTCACTGCAGGCTAGATTCTGAAGCACTGATTGCTCAGCTGTGGCTGCTTAAGAAGCAAAGGAGAGAATCAGGGCGGGAACATGCAAGCTGGAAACTCCATTTTGACTGAGGGCAAGATAGCTGCAGCAAGACAGAAAGTAAAATGACTGACGAACAAACTGAGTTTCAGGAATATATACATAGAACCTTACATTACTCCCCCTAAGGACAACCTCCGGATGACCTCAGACCAGGCTTGTGTGGGTACCTCTGATGAAACTGACGGAGCAAGCGAGGAGCATTAACGTTATTGACCGGTTCCCATGAGTTGTCCTCCACTGGGTAGCCCTGCCATTTAATCAGATATTGTAACTGATTTCTATACAACCTGGAATCTAAAATCCTTTCCACCACAAATTCTTCCTGACCATCGACTAGCACTGGGTCAGGGCAAGGAGAGGAACGTCCAGGAAACGTATTGGGTGTTGCAGCCTTTAGTAGGGATACATGAAAGACAGGGTGGATTCTCATAGTTCTGGGCAGTTGAAGACGACAAGCAACGGCACTTATAATTTTACTGATTTGATAGGGTCCAATGTACTTATGTCCCAACTTAGACGATGGAATCCTTAACTTAAGATTTCTGGTTGACAGCCAGACCAAGTCTCCTACCTTGAAAGCTGGTGCAGGTTTACGAAATTTATCTGCTGCTTTCTTGTACCTTTCTTGAGCCGATTCCAGATTTTCCTTTAGAAGATCCATATTCTTCTGTAAAGACGTGATTCTTTCAGCCACTGCTGGTAAAGGCGTTTCTATGGGAAATCGTGGTAGAATGTTAGGATGATAACCTAGATTAGAGTAAAAAGGAGACTGTTTAGTGGAGGCACTCTGAGAGTTGTTATACGAGAACTCAGCTAATGGAAGTAGATCCACCCAATCATCCTGTAGGTGGCAGATAAAGCAGCGGAGATACTGCTCCAGGGTTTGATTGGTTCGTTCGGTCTGTCCATTAGTCTGGGGATGAAAAGCAGAAGAAAGGTTTACTTTAATGTCCAATGCTGCACAGAAATTTTGCCAAAACCTAGAAGTGAATTGCACCCCTCGATCCGAAATAACCTCATCCGGTACTCCATGTAAGCGAAACACATCTTTAATCATCAAATCTGATGTCTGTTTTGCAGTGGGTAAGCCGACACAAGGGATAAAATGAGCTGCCTTTGTTAGACGGTCAACCACCACTAGAATGGTGTTCTTCCCCTGAGAGGTTGGTAACTCCACAATGAAGTCCATAGAAATGGATCCCCACGGGCGGGACGGGGTGGGAAGAGGCTGTAACAGACCAGTTGGTGAGGAGCGAGGTGTTTTGCATCTTGCACAGACCTCACATGAAGTGACATAATTCAAAACATCCTTCCTGCAAGTGGGCCACCAAAAGAAACGAGAAAGAAATTCCTGTGTCTTTAGAATTCCTCTATGCCCAGCTATCTTGGAATCGTGAATGAGTTGCAATACTCTTAATCTGACTGTTTCAGGAATATACAGACGTTGTCCCTGAATCCACACACCATTCTTAAAGACAAGACTTACGTCCCTTGGGGGTTGTGCCAAAAAGGAATCCGCATGGTATGCTTCCTTGATGTCCTTAAGTAGGTCTTGATTATGAATTACTCCTAGGAATCTAGAGTCAGGAAGAATAGTCTTAGGAGGAGTAATTGGACGTGTCTCTGCTGAGTAAATCCTAGAGAGTGCATCAGCCTTTCCATTGCGCGATCCTGGTCTATAAGAGATGATAAAATTAAATTGGTTTAAGAAAAGATTCCAGCGAGCCTGGCGAGGAGTCAGGCACTTAGCCGACCTGATAAACTCAAGGTTACGATGGTCTGTCAGGACGACTATTTGCTGTGCAGCTCCCTGAAGAAGGTGTCTCCATTCTTTGAAGGCGGCAATAATGGCCAACAACTCTCTATTGCCCACATCGTAGTGTAAGGTTCTATGTATATATTCCTGAAACTCAGTTTGTTCGTCAGCCATTTTACTTTCTGTCTTGCTGCAGCTATCTTGCCCTCAGTCAAAATGGAGTTTCCAGCTTGCATGTTCCCGCCCTGATTCTCTCCTTTGCTTCTTAAGCAGCCACAGCTGAGCAATCAGTGCTTCAGAATCTAGCCTGCAGTGAACCTGTGACTTGACTCCTGTAAGCCTTGGACCTTGTACTCCAGCTATTCCTACTGAGGAACTCTGAAGCACTTGTGGACTCTGAACCCTGCTCTTTGAAAGACCCACGTTTGCATGGACTTACGGTAACAGAGAAGAAGATCCTGAATCTGTATTGGAGAGTGATTGCTGAGCTTGGATTACTCTGGCCTGCTGTGTCTCCTGTTTCTGTGTCTGCAAACTGTGTGACTATTTCTGCCAACTTGTATGAAGTAATACAGGACTTTTCTATATCAAACCTGTGACTCCTGTGTTTTCATCGCACCCAAGCACAAGACGCTATATGAACTGTACTACATACATTACAAGATTCTGAAGCCAAAACGTTAGTGTCTGCTGGGTCTGGAAGGCTGTGTCTGCTGTACTGTGGATATCAGACGTCCGGTTGTACTTTCTGTGATGACAGTGGTTGTGACTTCTCACAACCATTCCAGGTGAGCAATTCCCTTAAGTTTTTTCTTTTTGCAGTGTTACCACAGGTAAACACTATTGTTTTTTTTTTTTTCCTTTCTTTTCTCTTTTTTGTCTGCTGTAACTCTGGATATCAGATGTCTGGTTGAAACTTTCTGTGATGATAGTGGTTGTGACTTCTCACAACCATTCCAGGTGAGCAGTTCCCTTAATTTTTTTTTCTCTCTGCAGTGTTGCCACAGGTGAACACTATTGTTTTTTTTTTCTCTCCTCTTCTTCCAGTAATCCTGTCTTAAAAGATCTGGAAAATGGAGGCCCGCATAAAGGAACTTTGCGGAGTGACTGATAATATCCTTGCAGATTTGCAGAATATAAAGACCCGTTTTACAAATCTACAGGACCTCAATAATCACAATTTGCAAGTGGTTGGACAGACTACCCAGGATTTGCGAGCCAGGATTGAGGTTCTAGAGGGGCGAGTCCAGGCTCCTGCCGTAGCCCCGAGTGCTGGGATTCCCAAGTTGCCCCCTTTTCGTTTTGGCGGTGAACGTGAGAAATTCAGGGGATTTATTAATCAATGCAATCTTTTTTTTCTGCACATGCTTCACAATTTCCCACTGAACGATCTAAGGTGCTTACTATAATTATGTTGCTTACCAACAAGGCTTTAATGTGGGCAAACCCTCTGATTGAGACTGAGGATGATTGTTTGAATCACCTTGATGATTTTATTTCAGCCATGGGGCAGGTGTTTGATGACCCCAATCGAGGTGCAACAGCTGAAGCAGCCATGTTAGCTTTGCGCCAAGGTAAGCACTCGGTAGCTGAATATGCCTTGGATTTCAGGAGATGGGCCCTTGATACCACCTGGGACAGTTCCGCCAAAAAATCTATTTTTCGAAAGGGGTTATCTCCACTGATTAAGGATGAACTTGCTCGTGCCGACCCTCCCACTGCGTTAGGTGACTTTATTAACTACTGCATCCGTATTGATACTCGTCTGACTGAACGCAGGCAAGAGAGATGGTTCGAAAGCAATCGTACTAACCTTTTCCTACCTTCCTCTCCAGCTAAGGAACCTTTGAGTAGGATTACACGGGAACCTGAACCTGAACCCATGCAGGTAGACTCTTTACAACGACGGGTTAGTGATGCACGCAAGGAACATCGTTTTAAGGAGAATCTATGTTTCTATTGTGGTAAGTCAGGGCACTTCATTATAAACTGCCCCAGCCGTTCTCGTAAGACTACTGCAGCACTCATTCATTGTGAGTGTTGCGAGAGGGGATCTGTCAGGTCCGAGCCTCAGGCTCCAGAGAGATCTGCAGCAACAGATCTTGATTTCTCGGACTTAAACTCCGTTACCTCTGAGGACGTTGACTGTGTAAACGCTGCCATTTTTCAAGTTTCCTCAGCGGTGTCCCAGCTGAGTTGTAAGAAAAACAATTCTCATTGCTTTCTTTCCATCAAACTCTGGGTTGACTCAGCTTGGGTGTCTAGCTCTGCTATGATCGACTCAGGGGCAAGTGGAAATTTTATGGATGTCTCCTTTGCTCTGAAACAGGGAATACGTTCAGTGAAGAAGGCTACTCCAGTACAGATGGAAACTGTGGATGGCTCCCTGCTGACCTCTGGACCAGTGGATCAGGAAACAGAGCCTTTGAGGGTTCTTATGGGTAAAGATCATCAAGAGAAACTGTCCTTTATGCTTATCTCTTCTCCCCACTTTCCCATTATTCTAGGGCTACCATGGCTGCAGGCTCAGAATCCTACCATTAACTGGGAGACCAAGGAATTACACTTTCCAGAGAAACAGATGAGTCCAAAAGTTTCAGCTTGCTCTGTTCCTAAAGGAATCATGTCAGTCCCTGAACTACCAGCTGTATACCAGGACTATGTGGATTTATGTGACAAGAAGAACGCTGACCAGCTTCCTCCTCACCGTCCATATGATTGTCCAATTGAATTATTGCCTGGAGCAGAGATACCTTTTGGTAAGATCTACCCCCTGGCGGGGCCCGAGCTAAAGGCTTTAAAGGATTACATAGATGAAAATCTAGCCAAGGGCTTCATACGCCCCTCTTCATCTCCTGCAGGTGCACCCATCTTCTTTGTAAAGAAGAAAGATGGATCTCTGAGACCATGCGTAGACTATAGGGAACTCAATAAGGTTACTATTAGAAACCGTTATCCATTGCCTTTAATCCCTGAGTTATTGGAGAGAGTGCGACATGCCAAAATTTTTTCTAAACTAGATCTTCGTGGGGCCTATAACTTAGTCCGTATTAGACCTGGGGATGAATGGAAGACTGCATTCAGGTCACGCTATGGACACTTTGAATATCTAGTTATGCCTTTTGGTCTGAGTACCGCCCCAGCCACTTTCCAACACTTGGTGAATGACATCTTCAGGGATCTCCCAGATACATTGTGGTAATTTATTTGATGATATTCTATTTTCTAATCCACAGAGGACATCATGGACATGTGAGAATGTCTGGAACGTCTAAGACAAAATCATCTTTACATCAACTGAAAGTGTGAATCATAGGACCGAATTCAATTTCTGGGGTATGTACTGTCTAACAAGGAATTAGTATGGATGGAAGCAACCAAGCCATCAAGGATTGCCAAATCCTAGAAATGTGAAGGAGGTCAGCGCTTCATCGGGTTTGCCAACTTCTAGACCATTAAATTTCTGAGGTAGTGCTACACTATCAAGAGTCTATTTCCTGACCCAAGCGAAGCATTCCTCAGTTTGCTCCTAGTACTGCCGTAGCTGAAGTGCAGAAAAAAGAATACACCTAGAGCAGTTGGAACATAGAATATCAGCCCTGAGCAGAACCCCAAATAAGAAGCCCCAAGCGTTCTAAGTTGGTCAGGCTGCACAGTGAGAAACTACTGACACATAAAGATAAATAGTATAGCTAACTGCCCGGGGCCCAAAGTAATACTGAAAAAGGAATAAAAGGAAGTAGGCAAACTGGGAACTAAAATTACTGCAATCCCAGAAAACCCTGAAAAACACCAACTCTACTAATTTCAAAATCACCTGAGATCACACGACCTCTACCACCTAAATTAGTTCTCTGGTGTAACAAAAACAGCAGCCACTGAAAAAACTGGAAAAAGCAAAAGTACAAAACACAGTGGCTGGACTAAACTGAGAGGGCAAAAGCCCCCGGAGGGGACCCTGAAGGCCCCCACAGAAGTGCAGGACCAAATGCAAAAATATAGCAAAAACACAAAATAAGAAATTGTCTTATCTGATAGCAGGAGATGCAGACACGACACAGCAGGCTACAAGGGAAACTGGAAAGAAGGATTCAGACCAGAACAATTGATCACCGGCAACCCTGATGGGAAAATGATTCCCTTAAATAAGACCAATCAGTAACACCTGATTCCCAGTCTTCACAATCCTCACTAGTACCGCTTGTAACCACCAGAGGGAGGCTCTGCTCAGAACTCATCTCAAACCCATTCACAACAGTACCCCCCCTTGAGGAGGGGTCACCGAACCCTCATTTGAGCAACCAGGTCGGTCAGGATGAGTTCTATGATACGCACGGATAAGTCTCCTAGCATGGATGTCCGAAGCAAACACCCAAGAATTATCTTCCTGACCATAACCTCTCCATTTAACCAAATACTGGAGTCTTCGTCTAGAAAAACGAGAATCCAATATTTTCTCAACCACATACTCCAGATTGCCCTCAACCAAAACAGGGTCAGGAGGCACAGCAGCAGGAACCACTGGCTCAACAAACCTCTTCAACAAGGACTTGTGGAACACGTTATGGATCTTAAATGTCCCTGGAAGAAGCAAACGAAAAGAAACAGGATTAATAATCTCCATGATCTTATAAGGTCCAATGAACCTAGGCTTAAATTTAGGAGATGCTACTCTCATAGGAATATTCTTTGAGGACAACCAGACCAAGTCCCCCACTTTAAACCGAGGACCATCAGTCCTATGCCGGTTAGCAAACCGCTGGGCCTTCTCCTGAGAGAGGACAACCTCTCCACTACCTGGTCCCAAATCTGCTGCATACGCTCAACAACAGAGTCAACACCTGGACAGACAGAAGCCTCCGTCTGTCCTGAAGAAAATCGAGGGTGAAACCCAGAATTACAGAAAAACGGAGACATCAAAGTGGCAGAGCTAGCCCTATTATTAAGAGCAAACTCAGCCAAAGGCAAAAAAGAGACCCAGTCATCCTGATCAGCAGACACAAAGCATCTTAGATAAGTCTCCAATGTCTGGTTTGTTCTCTCAGTTTGACCATTGGTCTGAGGATGAAATGCCGAGGAGAAAGACAATTGAACACCCAGTTTAGAACAAAAAGTCCTCCAAAATCTGGAAACAAACTGGACTCCTCTGTCAGACACAATGTTCTCAGGAATGCCGTGTAAACGAACCACGTGCTGAAGGAACAACGGCACCAATTCAGAGGAGGAAGGCAACTTAGGTAATGGCACAAGATGTATCATTTTGGAAAACCTATCACAAATTACCCAGATGGTGGTCATTCTCTGAGAAACAGGAAGATCGGAAATGAAATCCATAGAGATATGGGTCCATGGTCTCTTGGGCACAGGCAATGGCATCAACAAACCACTAGAGCGAGAGCAAGGCTTGGAGCGAGAGCAAGTCCCGCAGGACTGCACAAATTCCCTGACATCGCGAGACAAGGTAGGCCACCAAAAGGACCGACTAACCAAGTCTCTGGTACCAAAAATTCCGGGATGCCCAGCCAATGCGGAACAATGAATCTCAGACATCACACTCTTTTTCCATTGGTCCGGGACAAACAATTTTCCAACAGGGCAGCGCTCGGGCCTATCCTCCTGACACCCCTCCAGAGCAAGTCTCAAATTGGGCGAGATGGCGGAAAGAACTACACCCTCCTTCAAAATAACAGAGGGATCAGATAGCTCAGGAGAGTCCGCAAGGAAACTCCTCGAGAGGGCATCCGCCTTAACATTCTTAGTGCCAGGAAGAAAGGAAACCACAAAATTAAAACGTGTGAAAAACAAGGCCCACCTGGCCTGTCTAGGATTGAGTCGCTTGGCAGATTCCAGATAGACCAGATTCTTATGGTCCGTAAGGACCACCACCTGATGTTTGGCTCCCTCCAGCCAATGTCTCCACTCTTCAAAAGCCCACTTCATGGCCAATAACTCCCGATTACCCACGTCATAATTACGTTCAGTAGGAGAAAATTTTCGAGAGAAAAAGGCACAAGGGTTACTTTTAGAGGTCTCTGGATCTTTTTGGGACAAAACGGCACCTGCCCCAATTTCAGAGGCATCAACCTCCACCTGAAATGGCAGAGAAACATCAGGCTGCCGTAGAACAGGAGCAGAAGTGAATCTCTGCTTAAGTTCCTGAAACGCAGAGACTGCCTCAGGAGGCCAATTCACCACATCAGAACCCTTTCTGGTCAAATCAGTTAATGGTTTAACAATAACAGAGAAATTACCAATAAATTTACGATAGAAATTGGCAAAACCCAAAAATCTCTGAAGAGCCTTTAATGAAGTAGGTTGGACCCAATCACAGATGGCCTGAACCTTGACCGGGTCCATTTCAATAACAGATGGGGACAAAATGAATCCCAGAAATGAGATCTTCTGTACGCCAAAAAGACACTTTGATCCCTTCACATACAGAGCATTCTCTCTCAAAATCTGGAATACAGTTCGAACATGTTTCACATGAGAGTCCCAGTCATTAGAAAAAATCAAGATATCATCCAAATAAACAATCAGAAACTTGTCCACAAAATCCCTGAAAATGTCATTCATGAAGGACTGGAAGACGGAAGGAGCATTAGTGAGCCCAAAGGGCATCACAAGGTACTCAAAATGCCCTTCAGGGGTGTTAAATGCCGTCTTCCATTCATCCCCGTGCTTAATGCGAATAAGGTTATACGCCCCCCTGAGGTCAAGCTTAGTAAACCAAGTAGCGTTTTTCACCCTGGAAAACAGGTCAGAAATCAAGGGTAACGGGTATTGATATTTCACAGTAATATTGTTCAAGAGACGATAATCAATACACGGCCTTAATGAACCATCTTTTTTGGCCACAAAGAAAAAACCGGCACCTAAGGGTGAAGAGGATGGTCTGATATGACCCTTCTCCAATGATTCCTTGATATAAGACCGCATAGCGTCATGTTCAGGTACAGACAAGTTAAAAAGGCGACCCTTAGGGAATTTACTACCCGGCACTAATTCAATAGCGCAGTCATAGCTCCTATGGGGAGGTAAGGATGCAGATTTACTTTCGCTAAACACATCAGAAAAATCAAACAAAAAGTCAGGAACATCCTCAGCCTGGGGGGAGGCAGAAAAAACAGGAGTGTTGGCACTAACACATTGGCAGCCCCAACTGGTTACAGACACAGATTTCCAATCCAAAACAGGATTATGAGACTGTAACCAAGGGAAACCCAGCACTATAATGTCATGCAGATTATATAGAACCAAAAATTTGCAGCACTCCTGGTGATCAGGTTCAACCCTCATTATCACCTGAGTAAAAAACTGGGGTTTATTCTCAGCCAAAGGGGTAGAATCGATCCCCAGTAAAGGAATAGACTTCTGTAGGGGTATCAAGGAAAACCCACAACGCTTAGCAAAATCATAATCCATCAGGTTAATAGCTGCTCCAGAATCAACGAAAGCCTGAGCAGAAAATGAGGACAGAGAGCATATCAGAGTGACAGTTAATAAAAACTTAGTCTGAACACTACCCAAGACAACTGAGCGTGCAAAATGTCTTCCCCGCTTAGGGCAGACTGAAATAGCATGAGAGGCATCACCACAGTAGAAACATAACCCATTGCGCTTTCGAAACTCATGACGCTGTGCCCCAGACACCACTCCATCACACTGCATGGGCTCAGCAGCTGGCTCACAAGGCAACACCACTCCACGCATACTTCTCCGCTCACGCAAACGTCTGTCAATTTGAATCGCCAATGACATAGAATCATTGAGACCAGAGGGGACAGGGAATCCCACCATAACATCCTTTACATTATCCGACAGACCCTTCCGGAAAAGGGCCGCCAAAGCGTCGTCATTCCATTTGGTCAGGACTGCCCACCTACGGAATCTCTGACAGTATAACTCAGCGTCATCAAGCCCCTGATTTAATGCCAACAAGGCTTTTTCAGCTTGATCAGTGACATTAGGCTCATCGTACAATAACCCCAAAGCCTGAAAAAATGCATCAACATCACTCAAAACAGGATCCCCAGGTATCAGGGAAAAAGCCCAATCCTGAGGATCGCCGCGCAGGAGAGAGATGATAATTTGAACCTGCTGCGCTGCGTTTCCTGAGGACTTAGATTTTAAGGCAAAAAACAATTTACAATTATTTTTGAAATTCTGAAACTTAGCTCGATCCCCTAAAAACAAATCTGGCATGGGGATCCTAGGTTCCACAACAGGCAACCTAGCAAGATATGCAGCAATACTCTGAACCTCAGTGGCAAGCTGATCCACACGGCCAGACAACTGTGCAAACTCCATTGGGAGAAAAGATCCTCCCCAGCACCCAGAGATACAGAGGGAAAAAAAAAAAAAAATGCAACAAACAGAAAAATATCTCTGACAACTTTTCTTCCTTCAAAATATTTTTTCCCTTCTGTGAGAACCATACAATTTTTATGGCCGGTGATACTGTTATGTTACGGTAGCTGAGGAGTGCAGGCAAAAAAGGAAATACACCAGAGCAGTTGGAATCTATGAGATTGCAGTACCCTGACTAACCACCGCAACTAGAGGCAGCCGTGGAGCGTTCCTACGTTGGTCCTAGACGCCTCGTCACAGCCTGAGAAACTAACTACACCTAAAGATAGAAATAGGAAAGCTATCTGCCCCGGAGCAGAACCCCAAAGATAATAGAAAGCCCCCAAACATGTAATGGCGGTTAGACAAGAGGAAATACTGACACAGAAAGAAAATAGTATGAGCAAACGCTGGGGCCCAAACTATCTAAATAGAAAAGGACAGGAAGGGTACTTACTGCAATCCCAGAAAACCCTGAAAAAACACCAACTCTACTAATTTCAAAATCACCTGAGATCACACGACCTCTACCACCTAAATTAGTTCTCTGGTGTAACAAGAAACAGCAGCCACTGAAAAAACTGGAAAAAGCAAAAGTACAAAACACAGTGGCTGGACTAAACTGAGAGGGCAAAAGCCCCCGGAGGGGACCCTGAAGGCCCCCACAGAAGTGCAGGACCAAATGCAAAAATATAGCAAAAACACAAAATAAGAAATTGTCTTATCTGATAGCAGGAGATGCAGACACGACACAGCAGGCTACAAGGGAAACTGGAAAGAAGGATTCAGACCAGAACAATTGATCACCGGCAACCCTGATGGGAAAATGATTCCCTTAAATAAGACCAATCAGTAACACCTGATTCCCAGTCTTCACAATCCTCACTAGTACCGCTTGTAACCACCAGAGGGAGGCTCTGCTCAGAACTCATCTCAAACCCATTCACAACAGATCTCCTAGATACATTCGTGGTAATTTATTTGGATGATATTCTAATTTTTTCTAACTCCACAGAGGAACATCATGGACATGTGAGAATGGTCTTGGAACGTCTAAGACAAAATCATCTTTACATCAAACTTGAAAAGTGTGAATTCCATAGGACCGAAATTCAATTTCTGGGGTATGTACTGTCTACACAAGGAATTAGTATGGATGGAAGCAAAACCCAAGCCATCAAGGATTGGCCAAGTCCTAGAAATGTGAAGGAGGTACAGCGCTTCATCGGGTTTGCCAACTTCTATAGACGTTTCATTAGAAATTTCTCTGAGGTAGTGTCACCTATCACTCAACTTACCCGGAAAGAGTCTAGGTTTTCCTGGACTCCCCAAGCCCAGGAAGCATTTTCCCGTCTAAAAGATAAATTTACTACTGCACCTATCCTAGTACATCCCAACCCCGAGCTTGCCTTCATAATAGAGGTGGATGCTTCAGACTGTGCCGTTGGAGCTATACTCTCTCAGAGAACAGGTGAGAAGAATGTCTTGCATCCCTGTGCCTTCTTTTCCCAGCAGTTGTCTTCGGCTGAGAGGAACTACGTGTAATGTATGTAGTACAGTTCATATAGCGTCTTGTGCTTGGGTGCGATGAAAACACAGGAGTCACAGGTTTGATATAGAAAAGTCCTGTATTACTTCATACAAGTTGGCAGAAATAGTCACACAGTTTGCAGACACAGAAACAGGAGACACAGCAGGCCAGAGTAATCCAAGCACAGCAATCACTCTCCAATACAGATTCAGGATCTTCTTCTCTGTTACCGTAAGTCCATGCAAACGTGGGTCTTTTAAAGAGCAGGGTTCAGAGTCCACAAGTGCTTCAGAGTTCCTCAGTAGGAATAGCTGGAGTACAAGGTCCAAGGCTTACAGGAGTCAAGTCACAGGTTCACTGCAGGCTAGATTCTGAAGCACTGATTGCTCAGCTGTGGCTGCTTAAGAAGCAAAGGAGAGAATCAGGGCGGGAACATGCAAGCTGGAAACTCCATTTTGACTGAGGGCAAGATAGCTGCAGCAAGACAGAAAGTAAAATGGCTGACGAACAAACTGAGTTTCAGGAATATATACATAGAACCTTACAGAGACCCAACATGGCGTGAGCAACAGGAAGGTGGTGGGAGCAGCTCTGAGGAAGAGATTGTCCCAACGGTACAAAGAGGAGGGAGAGGTAGGCTGCAGACTCGCTTGCCTGTAGCCTCCAGTTTGGCACCTGTTGGGAGCAGTTCTCTTAGAAATGTCAAAATGGGCGCTCCCATGACTTGCACTGTGTGGTCCTTTTTTGACAGACTTGTAGATGATATTTGCTATGTTCAATGCAAGCTGTGTAAGCAAAAAGTTAAAAGAGGTAAAAATATCAGTAACCTGAATACCACAAATATGTGGAAACATGTACGGACAAAGCACGTAGCTGAGTTACAAAGACACACTGGAGATGTAGGCCAACCTACAGCAGCACCTACATCTTCAGGTCGTGTTCGAGCCTCTACCTCCAGCTCACACACACCTGGTTCGGCTTCCTCACAGGATCTCCATGGAAGAACCTCGGTCACTGTTGTCCATAGACAAACTGTTATTCCACCCACAGCAGCAAGTTCACAGTCATCGTCACACTCCCAGAACAAAAAACAGCCATCGGTACCACAGGCATGGGATAAAAGACGGCCATACTCGGCAAACCATCCACGAGCACAGGCTCTGAATGCTGGCATTGCAAAACTCCTGTCCCTTGAAATGCTGTCATTCAGGCTGGTGGAGACTGACAGTTTCAGGAACTTTATGGCATTGGCAGTCCCACAATATAATGTGCCAAGCCGATTTTATTTCAGCAGGCAAGCTGTCCCTGCTCTGCAAAAACATGTCGAGGGAAACATTAAACATGCGCTACTAAACGCCGTCAGTAGCAGGGTCCACCTGACCACCGATGCGTGGACCAGTACCCATGGCCAGGGACGATACCTTTCCCTCACTGCCCATTGGGTCAATGTTGTGGAGCCGGGTACAGATCTTGCCAGTGGCGCTGTACGTGTTCTGCCAACTCCAACGATTGCAGGAATCCAGTCTGTACACATTGATTCCTCCTCCTACTCCAGTTCCTCAGAATCATCGCTGCACGAGCCATCACGGTATACCTCCACATGGACCCGTGAACGCTTACCTGTTGCGACCGATATGAGCACAGCCGTGGCCAAACGTCAACAGGCCGTCCTGAAATTAATTTCCATGGGGAATCGAAGCCACACAGCGCAGGAGCTCTGGGATGCCATCAAGCAGGAGAGCGACGTGTGGTTTTTGTCAGCAAATCTCCAGCCAGGCTTGGTAGTGTGTGACAATGGCCGAAATCTGGTGGCAGCTCTGGGCCTTGGCAACCTCACTCACATACCATGTCTGGCACATGTGCTCAACTTGGTCGTGCAGAGTTTTTTGAGGGACTATCCGGATCTTGATGCACTGCTGCACAAGGTCCGCCTAGAGTGCGCTCACTTGCGACGTTCCAGCATGGCCAGATCGCGCATTGCAGCTCTGCAAGTCAGATTTCGCCTTCCTGAACATCGCATCATATGTGACGTACCCACCAGGTGGAATTCCACGTTACATATGTTGGAGCGGTTGTGTGAGCAGCAGCCAGCAGTAATGGAGTATCAGTTGCAACAGGCGCAATCAACTCGCAATTTGCGCCGTTCACACTTCACCACTAATGAGTGGGCCTCTATGAAGGACATCTGCGACATTTTGCATGCGTTTGATATCTGAACGCGGATGGCGAGTGCAGATGATGCACTAGTCAGCATGACTGTCCCCCTTATCTGCCTGCTTCAGAAATCACTGAAAGCACTAAAGGAAGAGGTTTTGGAAGAGGTGGAGGATGAGGAGTCACAAATTCAATTACCTTCAGGACAGTCAGCGCAACGTGGTTCCTCACAAAGGGCTGGGCAGGGCTCACTTTGTGAGGAGGATGAGGAGGAGGAGGAGTCAATGGAGAGGAAGAAATCCCTACAGAGGGAGGTACACAACGCTCTAGTCAGTATGTAGAGCGAGGGTGGGGTGATGCAGAGGAGGTAGAGATGACGCCTCTTCCAGAGGACAGCCTTTGTTGGCCAGTTGGGAGTCTGCAGCACATGGTTGATTTCATGCTTCAGTGCCTGAGAAACGACCGCCGCATCGCCCACATTCTCACCACGTCAGATTATTGGGTGTACACCCTCCTAGACCCTCGCTACCGGGACAACTTACAAACCCTCATCACACCGGTGAACCGGGACCGTAAAATGCAGGAGTACCAAGACACACTGGTGCAATCCATACTGTTGTACATTCCAGCCGAGAGAGCTGCTGCTGCTACTGCTTTACAAAGCAGCTCTGTGCGTCGAGGCAGTGTAGACACCTCTACAACAAGAGGGAGCAGAAGCAGCGCCTCTGCACAGGGCAAGAGCTGTATGTTACAAATGTGGCAACGTTTTGTGACAGCGCCAGCAAGGTCTACACCATCCGAGACGGCTCCAGTCACCAGGAAGAAACGTTTCCGTAAGATGGTGACAGACTACTTGGCTTTCCCTCTAAGTGTACTCCCAGATGCCTCTTCCCCTTTCAAATTTTGGGTCTCTAAGTTGGATACATGGCCAGAGCTTAGCCAGTATGCATTGGAGGTGCTGGCTTGCCCTGCTGCCAGTGTATTATCTGAGCGTGTCTTTAGTGCTGCAGGTGGTGTAGTAACAGACCGTCGCATGCGACTATCCTCAGAGACTGTAGACCGGCTTACTTTTCTGAAAATGAACAAGGCATGGATCTCACCTGAATTTGCCTGTCCGTTTTCAGATTAAATAACTGTTTGGCAACGTTTTCCATGTCTCCTGTTATGTTCATCTTTCTACCACCTGAACTCTACTCCCTGGGCTACAACACCGCCATTTGTTGCTCGTAAGTAATTGGCAGGGGTACTGACTCATGGCCAGCCTGGTTACAGCATGACATGTTGTGAATGGGTTTGAGATGAGTTCTGAGCAGAGGCTCCCTCTGGTGGTTACAAGCGGTACTAGTGAGGATTGGGAATCAGGTGTTACTGATTGGTCTTATTTAAGGGAATCATTTTCCCATCAGGGTTGCCGGTGATCAATTGTTCTGGTCTGAATCCTTCTTTCCAGTTTCCCTTGTAGCCTGCTGTGTCGTGTCTGCATCTCCTGCTATCAGATAAGACAATTTCTTATTTTGTGTTTTTGCTATATTTTTGCATTTTGTCCTGCACTTCTGTGGGGGCCTTCTGGGTCCCCTCCGGGGGCTTTTGCCCTCTCAGTTTAGTTCAGCCACTGTGTTTTGTACTTTTGCTTTTTCCAGTTTTTTCAGTGGCTGCTGTTTTGTTACACCAGAGAGCTAATTTAGGTGGTAGAGGTCGTGTGATCTCAGGTGATTTTGAAATTAGTAGAGTTGGTGTTTTTCAGGGTTTTCTGGGATTGCAGTAAGTACCCTTCCTATCCTTTTCTATTTAGATAGTTTGGGCCCCAGCGTTTGCTCATACTATTTTCTTTCTGTGTCAGTATTTCCTCTTGTCTAACCGCCATTACATGTTTGGAGGCTTTCTATTATCTTTGGGGTTCTGCTCCGGGGCAGATAGCTTTCCTATTTCTATCTTTAGGTGTAGTTAGTTTCTCAGGCTGTGACGAGGCGTCTAGGACCATCGTAGGAACGCTCCACGGCTGCCTCTAGTTGCGGTGGTTAGTCAGGGTACTGCAATCTCATAGATTCCAACTGCTCTGGTGTATTTACTTTTTTGCCTGCACTCCTCAGCTACCGTAACATAACAGTATCACCGGCCATAAAATTGTATGGTACTCACAGAAGGGAAAAAATATTTTGAAGGAAGAAAAGTTGTCAGAGATATTTTTCTGTTTGTTGCATTTTTTTTTCCTCTGTATCTCTGGGTGCTGGGGAGGATCTTTTCTCCCAATGGAGTTTGCACAGTTGTCTGGCCGTGTGGATCAGCTTGCCACTGAGGTTCGGAGTATTGCTGCATATCTTGCTAGGTTGCCTGTTGTGGAACCTAGGATCCCCATGCCAGATTTGTTTTCAGGGGATCGAGCTAAGTTTCAGAATTTCAAAAATAATTGTAAATTGTTTCTTGCCTTAAAATCTAAGTCCTCAGGAAACGCAGCGCAGCAGGTTCAAATTGTCATCTCTCTCCTGCGCGGCGATCCTCAGGATTGGGCTTTTTCCCTGACACCTGGGGATCCTGTTTTGAGTGATGTTGATGCATTTTTTCAGGCTTTGGGGTTATTGTACGATGAGCCTAATGTCACTGATCAAGCTGAAAAAGCCTTGTTGGCATTAAATCAGGGGCTTGATGACGCTGAGTTATACTGTCAGAGATTCCGTAGGTGGGCAGTCCTGACCAAATGGAATGACGACGCTTTGGCGGCCCTTTTCCGGAAGGGTCTGTCAGATAATGTAAAGGATGTTATGGTGGGATTCCCTGTCCCCTCTGGTCTCAATGATTCTATGTCATTAGCGATTCAAATTGACAGACGTTTGCGTGAGCGGAGAAGTATGCGTGGAGTGGTGTTGCCTTGTGAGCCAGCTGCTGAGCCCATGCAGTGTGATGGAGTGGTGTCTGGGGCACAGCGTCATGAGTTTCGAAAGCGCAATGGGTTATGTTTCTACTGTGGTAATGCCTCTCATGCTATTTCAGTCTGCCCTAAGCGGGGAAGACATTTTGCACGCTCAGTTGTCTTGGGTAGTGTTCAGACTAAGTTTTTATTAACTGTCACTCTGATATGCTCTCTGTCCTCATTTTCTGCTCAGGCTTTCGTTGATTCTGGAGCAGCTATTAACCTGATGGATTATGATTTTGCTAAACGTTGTGGATTTCCCTTGATACCCCTACAGAAGTCTATTCCCCTACTGGGGATCGATTCTACCCCTTTGGCTGAGAATAAACCCCAGTTTTCTACTCAGGTGATAATGAGGGTTGAACCTGATCACCAGGAGTGCTGCAAATTTTTGGTTCTATATAATCTGCATGACATTATCGTGCTGGGTTTCCCTTGGTTACAGTCTCATAATCCTGTTTTGGATTGGAAATCTGTGTCTGTAACCAGTTGGGGCTGCCAATGTGTTAATACCAACACTCCTGTTTTTTCTGCCTCCCCCCAGGCTGAGGATGTTCCTGACTTTTTGTTTGATTTTTCTGATGTGTTTAGCGAAAGTAAATCTGCATCCTTACCTCCCCATAGGAGCTATGACTGCGCTATTGAATTAGTGCCAGGTAGTAAATTCCCTAAGGGTCGCCTTTTTAACTTGTCTGTACCTGAACATGACGCTATGCGGTCTTATATCAAGGAATCATTGGAGAAGGGTCATATCAGACCATCCTCTTCACCCTTAGGTGCCGGTTTTTTCTTTGTGGCCAAAAAAGATGGTTCATTAAGGCCGTGTATTGATTATCGTCTCTTGAACAATATTACTGTGAAATATCAATACCCGTTACCCTTGATTTCTGACCTGTTTTCCAGGGTGAAAAACGCTACTTGGTTTACCAAGCTTGACCTCAGGGGGGCGTATAACCTTATTCGCATTAAGCACGGGGATGAATGGAAGACGGCATTTAACACCCTGAAGGGCATTTTGAGTACCTTGTGATGCCCTTTGGGCTCACTAATGCTCCTTCCGTCTTCCAGTCCTTCATGAATGACATTTTCAGGGATTTTGTGGACAAGTTTCTGATTGTTTATTTGGATGATATCTTGATTTTTTCTAATGACTGGGACTCTCATGTGAAACATGTTCGAACTGTATTCCAGATTTTGAGAGAGAATGCTCTGTATGTGAAGGGATCAAAGTGTCTTTTTGGCGTACAGAAGATCTCATTTCTGGGATTCATTTTGTCCCCATCTGTTATTGAAATGGACCTGGTCAAGGTTCAGGCCATCTGTGATTGGGTCCAACCTACTTCATTAAAGGCTCTTCAGAGATTTTTGGGTTTTGCCAATTTTTATCGTAAATTTATTGGTAATTTCTCTGTTATTGTTAAACCATTAACTGATTTGACCAGAAAGGGTTCTGATGTGGTGAATTGGCCTCCTGAGGCAGTCTCTGCGTTTCAGGAACTTAAGCAGAGATTCACTTCTGCTCCTGTTCTACGGCAGCCTGATGTTTCTCTGCCATTTCAGGTGGAGGTTGATGCCTCTGAAATTGGGGCAGGTGCCGTTTTGTCCCAAAAAGATCCAGAGACCTCTAAAAGTAACCCTTGTGCCTTTTTCTCTCGAAAATTTTCTCCTACTGAACGTAATTATGACGTGGGTAATCGGGAGTTATTGGCCATGAAGTGGGCTTTTGAAGAGTGGAGACATTGGCTGGAGGGAGCCAAACATCAGGTGGTGGTCCTTACGGACCATAAGAATCTGGTCTATCTGGAATCTGCCAAGCGACTCAATCCTAGACAGGCCAGGTGGGCCTTGTTTTTCACACGTTTTAATTTTGTGGTTTCCTTTCTTCCTGGCACTAAGAATGTTAAGGCGGATGCCCTCTCGAGGAGTTTCCTTGCGGACTCTCCTGAGCTATCTGATCCCTCTGTTATTTTGAAGGAGGGTGTAGTTCTTTCCGCCATCTCGCCCAATTTGAGACTTGCTCTGGAGGGGTGTCAGGAGGATAGGCCCGAGCGCTGCCCTGTTGGAAAATTGTTTGTCCCGGACCAATGGAAAAAGAGTGTGATGTCTGAGATTCATTGTTCCGCATTGGCTGGGCATCCCGGAATTTTTGGTACCAGAGACTTGGTTAGTCGGTCCTTTTGGTGGCCTACCTTGTCTCGCGATGTCAGGGAATTTGTGCAGTCCTGCGGGACTTGCTCTCGCTCCAAGCCTTGCTCTCGCTCTAGTGGTTTGTTGATGCCATTGCCTGTGCCCAAGAGACCATGGACCCATATCTCTATGGATTTCATTTCCGATCTTCCTGTTTCTCAGAGAATGACCACCATCTGGGTAATTTGTGATAGGTTTTCCAAAATGATACATCTTGTGCCATTACCTAAGTTGCCTTCCTCCTCTGAATTGGTGCCGTTGTTCCTTCAGCACGTGGTTCGTTTACACGGCATTCCTGAGAACATTGTGTCTGACAGAGGAGTCCAGTTTGTTTCCAGATTTTGGAGGACTTTTTGTTCTAAACTGGGTGTTCAATTGTCTTTCTCCTCGGCATTTCATCCTCAGACCAATGGTCAAACTGAGAGAACAAACCAGACATTGGAGACTTATCTAAGATGCTTTGTGTCTGCTGATCAGGATGACTGGGTCTCTTTTTTGCCTTTGGCTGAGTTTGCTCTTAATAATAGGGCTAGCTCTGCCACTTTGATGTCTCCGTTTTTCTGTAATTCTGGGTTTCACCCTCGATTTTCTTCAGGACAGACGGAGGCTTCTGTCTGTCCAGGTGTTGACTCTGTTGTTGAGCGTATGCAGCAGATTTGGGACCAGGTAGTGGAGAGGTTGTCCCTCTCTCAGGAGAAGGCCCAGCGGTTTGCTAACCGGCATAGGACTGATGGTCCTCGGTTTAGAGTGGGGGACTTGGTCTGGTTGTCCTCAAAGAAT
>JARQOD010008196.1:0-36506 GCA_033576555.1 Oophaga sylvatica | reverse complement strand
TAGTAGGGGGACCCCTAACAATAATACAGAGACCGACTAATAATAAAGGTGACCCTAAGTCCCCAAAGTATTAAAAACAGTTCACAAACACACGGGGTGGTGGGTAGTATAATGGAGATTGGCACAAATCTGCTGTACAGTATTGCTAGTATATAGCAGCCTCCTTTTACAGATAGGAGTTATGATAAATCTGCCTTCTTGTGCCACAACTTAATGAAAGTGAATTTGAACAGTCTCATTCTTGTTCACTCACTAGTCAAGGCCTCTCAAGTGTACATGGGATCTATATGTGTGTACATTCTGAACGGTCAAATAATGAGCTAGGATGCAATATATAATTGTCGGCTATTAGATCCAACATCAAGTCTGAACTTGTAAAACACACTGAAAAAATGACTAGAGCATATAATGACTGGAAAATATAAGACGCATCGGCGTCATGAGAAGGTCATTGAAACATGATCCTTATGCCATGCTAAGGGATGACAATCCTTAAAAATAGATATGTAAGGCAGCAAGATATAATTGATGTATACCTTCCCTAAAAATGTCCGATGTACCAGATAGGAAATGGGTACAGATATAACATTCCTACAGGTATGGTGCTAAATAGGAAATAGGTATATATATTGCCTTCCTATACGCATGGTACTAATAAACCCTCATCATGATGTGGATACACTGAGAGACTCCATTATAACATGATATTAATAAGAAATGCGTAACGATACTCATCATTTCTCATGGTCACCCCACCACCATCAATAGTAGCGCCTCAACGCGTTTCGCCCCATGGGCTCATCAGGAGGCCAGATGTACAGATGTCCGGTGTCAAAATAACATGGTGCACAAGCCCCTATCACAGACATTTGTGCTGACGACCTGACCTCCCACTTTATAGAAAAAATAGATACTATCCGTCAGGAAATCTGCTCTCAACCACAAAGTGCTGTGACTCCCATCCCTCCCTGCATTTCCCCTGGCTCAATTTCCACATTTGATCCCATCACAGAAGAAGAAGTCTCCAGACTCCTCTCTTCCTCTCGTCCGACTACATGCACTACCGACCCCATTCCCTCACACCTCCTCCAGTCTTTCTCTCCAGTTGTTACAACTCACCTAACTACAATCTTTAATCTCTCACTCTTCTCTGGCATTTTCCCATCCTCCTTCAAACACTCCATCATTACTCCATTACTAAAGAAACCCGCTCTAGACCCTTCCTGCACAAACAAACTACAGACCGGTCTCCAATCTCCCCTTCATCTCTAAACTTTTGGAGCGCCTAGTCTACTCCCGCCTCACCCGTTAGCTCTCCACTCACTCCCTCCTAGACCCTTCACAGTCCGGCTTCCGACCCCTACATTCAACTGAAACTGCACTCATCAAAGTGACCAATGACCTTCTGACAGCAAAACGTAACGGTGACCACTCTCTGCTCATTCTTCTCGACCTTTCTGCAGCTTTCACACGGTTGACCACCGTCTCCTACTGTCTAGGCTCCAGTCACTAGGTATTAAGGACACTGTTCTCTCCTGGTTCTCCTCCTATCTTTCTGACCGCTCCTTCAGTGTTTCGTTCTCTGGCTCCACGTCATCTCCTCTTCCTCTCACTGTCAGTGTACCCCAGGGCTCAGTCCTTGGCCCCCTTCTCTTCTCTCTCTACACGGCCCCAATTGGACAGACCATCAGCAGATTTGGCTTTCAGTACCATCTTTATGCTGATGACACACAATTATACACGTCATCCTCCGACCTTACCCCCGCTGTACTACAGAACACCACCGACTGTCTGTCGCAGTCTCCAACATCATGTCTGCTCTCTATCTGAAACTTAACCTCTCCAAAACTGAACTTCTTCTGCTCCCGCCGTCTACTAACCTCCCTAAATCTGACATTTCCCTCTCCGTGGGCGGCACCATAATAACACCCCGGCAGCAGGCTCGCTGTCTGGGCGTTATGCTTGACACCAATCTCTCCTTCACCTCCCATATACAATCTCTTGCCCGCTCTTGCCGCCTACACCTAAAGAACATCTCTAGAATCCGTCCTTTTCTCACCATGGAAACAACAAAAACCCTCACTGTAGCATTGATCCACTCCCGCCTGGACTACTGCAACGCTCTATTACTTGGCCTCCCCATTACTCGACTATCCCCTCTCCAGTCCATCCTTAATGCAGCAGCCAGGGTCATCCATCTGGCTAATCGGTACTCGGACGCGTCCGCTCTTCGCCAGTCCTTACACTGGCTGCCCATTAATTAAAGGATCCAATTCAAAGTACTGGTTCTCACCCACAAAGCTCTCCACAGTGCAGCACCCCCCTACATCTCCTCCCTCATTTCTATCGGCCTAACCCACTGCTGCGCTCTGCAAACGACTTTCTACTAACCTCTGCACTAATCCGTACCTCCCACTCCCGACTCCAAGACTTCTCCGCGCTGCGCCAATCCTCTGGAATGCTCTACCCCAAGAAATTAGGACTATCCACAATTCTGTTCAGAGCGGCCTATCACATTCACTAATCAAAGTCATTCTCTGTGTAAGCGTGTGTGTGTGTGTGTGTAGCCCATTTACTATCTCCATCCATCCCTCACTCCCTCAAGTTGGCTGAACCATCATTGTAAATGCACCATTGTATATACACACCTGTACTTTGTATCTCCCCCACCTCATTGTAGATTGTAGGCTCTCACGAGCAGGGTCGTCTTATTTTGCTTTAATTATTGTATTGTTAACGTTGTAACTTATGACTTGTGTTTTGAAACTGTTAAACTGTAAAGCGCTGCGGAATATGATGGCGCTATATAAATAAAGATTATTATTATTATGCAGCCAACACTTTCCTGTCTCCACCATAATGACAAATATCCATCTCCTACTCCTCCCTCTCTTCCTCCTCATTCCCATCCTCAGCCCATCCACATAGGAGAGACTGGATGATGGTTGTGTGGCTACTAACCTCTGTTGCGTCCACCTCCTCATTGTTACCCAATCTTAGCTGAGCAGATGAGATGAGGCTAGGTAGTATCTCCCTGTCTTATGTCTTCCTCCATCCCCAGCTGCCCCGCATGCAAAGCTGCATGTCTAATTGTGAGCAGCGACTGTTTAAGGAGGCATAGAAGCGGGATAGTTGCGCTGACTATGGCGTCATCGCAGCTCATCATCTTTGTGGAGTCCTCAAAGTCTTGGAGAATCACAGAAATGTCAGACATCCATGCCCACTCTTCAGTTATGTGTATTGGCTGACCAGAATACCGACGGGCGTGTAGGAGCTGGTATTTGACAACTGTCTTCATCTGCTCACAAAGCCTTTCCAGCATGTGCAGTGTGCAGTTCCAGCACGTGGTGATGTCGCACACCAGTCGGTGAGCTTTCACTTGCATGCGCTGCTGCAGAGTGACAGTAGCTGTAGTCGACTTGTGGAAATGAGCACTGATGCAGCGTACCTTGACCAGAAGCTCTGGAAAATTTGGGCTTATTTTCAGAAACCCTACCTGGTTGTAGTTTCTGCTGCAAACAAACACAGATCTGTCTGGCCTCATTCCTTTAAGTAACTCTGCCACGGTGTGCGGTTTGTCTCTTAGACAAATTAGCTTCAGCAGAGCCTGTTGCCACTTCGCTGTGGCAGTGCTGCAGAGCTTCCAGCTTCCGGCTGATGTGGACGACGTGCTCTGAGATGCCACATCGGAGATGGAGGATGAAGAGGAGCAGGAAGGGGTGCAGGAACTGCTGTAGGAGGTGGAGGAAACCCTGATAAAAGTAAGGCCAGCAATCCTCGGCGTCGGGAGCACATGTGCCATAACCGGGTGGGACTTGGCCCCAACGTCCACAATGTTTACCTAGTATGCTGTCAAGAAAATGTAGCGTCCCTTGTCACAAGTGCTTGTCCATGTGTCAGTGGTTAAGTGGACAATCCCAATAAGTGCTTTGGTGAGGGCATAGGTGATGTTCCTGGACAAGTGTTGGTACAAGGCAGGGACGTTACACCTGGAGAAAAAGTGTTGGCTGGGGACTGAGCACTGAGAGACAGCTGCTGCCATGAGTCGGCGGAAATCCTCCATGTCAACAAGCCTAAACGGCAACATTTCCACAGCAATAAGCCTGAACATGTGCTCATTTAGCATTTGGGTCTTTTGGTGGGTGACTAGAAACTTTCTCTTTAATTCCAAGATCTGGGGTAGGGACAGCTAAACGCTTTGCTGCTACAACAATTTGGAAGTGCCTGATGATGGTGCGTCAGAATGTGCAAGAAGAATTGCAGGACGGGAGGCATCTTTGTCAGTGTCATGGAAAGAGGATTGGAAAGCACTTAGAATGAGGCAGTGGTGTCACCCACTGGCACCAATCGTGGACCCAGGCGTTCAGGTGCTTAGATGACAAGTGCCTGCATATGCTGGTGGTGGTTAGGCTTTTAGTGGTGAGGCTCCAGCTGAATCTGGCATGGTACAACTTGCGAATGACCATTTTTTTGTCTCTGAACTCTCTTTAAATAAAAGTCCCAGACTGGGGAACACCTAACTCTGCGGAACACTTGCCTGCCTTTTCCCTCTGGTCACCCCACTGCCTCTTCATGTCTGTCTCGGTGTCTGCCGATCCCTCTCCTTCAGCGCTGCTGGCCTAGCTCTGCATGCAAGCTTCCCAGGTTGGGTTGTTGAATTCATCATCCACCACCTCGTCTTCCACCACCGCATTGTGATCCTGCTGACTTGGTGACTTAGCAGCCTGGCTAATCAGCAACTGTGTCTCATCATCATCGTCCTACTTGGACAAAATTTGCCTTTCCCACCATCATCATCTTGTGATCGTGGCTGCTCTTAGTTTTGTTCATTACTAAACAGCATTTCCTGCTGTCCCTCTTGAATCAGGCAGGGTGAGAGGCCACAATCAAAATAATTATGTTGTAAAGATCTCCTCAGAGTGTCACTAGCCTACTGGGACTCAACATGGTGGGAGGAAGGAGTATTAGGGTGAGGATTAATTGGTTCAGACTCTTGGCTGGTGAGACTAGACCATGTGGAAGACTTTGTCGTGCTGGCAAGCATGCTGGAAGCATTATGTCATGGGTTTACCGTGACAGTGTGGAGCCAGACAACAGCAGCATCTGACTGCTCCTACTCTGCGATTGAGAAAGAGCACTTCTCCTTCATTTTAAATGTGTTTATTTCTTCTTGCAGAACAGGGGTTGATCAGCCATGTTGGAAATCCCTGTGCTCACAGCTGAGCTCGGTTAGCCACTCCTTTCCCCTTTATAATCTGGGCTCTGTTACAAATCTTTATCAGAGCTAGCATTTGCTGCATGGCTGACAGAGGGAGGGAAGTTCATATGAAAAGGAGAGTTGGAGGAGGTATCAGTGACTGTTGCTTGGTTTGTATGTGTGGTAATTCCCTATCCTCTATTTTTGTTTATTCCGCTACCTCCACGCCCTAGTGCACTCCTCTGTTATATGTGAGTGAAAATTTTGTATGCCTGGAGTTTTCTGTTTACCCTTGTTTCTGTTGCCTTGTTTGTCAGGTTGGTGTACTACGGTGTACAGTAGCGCCCCTCTTTCCTTGGTGGGGGCAGAGAGTAGACAGAGGCTATCTCAGCAGATAAGGCAAGGGTGGAGGCCCCGGTATCTTCACCTACAGAAGTATCCTGGGGAGTGGGGCGAGCTAGGGCGCCCCTTAGTGTTAGGGACAGAGAAGGAGCCCCTGGTCACGGGTCACCCGACTTCTATTATAGTTAAGTTATATTCATTTCCATAACTGTCCTTGTGTCTAACATATAGAGCATAGAATGTCAGGGATGAATATCACTTTTTGTCCCTGATATTGTGTAAATGGTTTTCAAACAATGAATGTTTCTATATCTAACTTTGAAAACACACTCTCTGTTGAGCCTCACCACTAAAGTATATATTTTTTAACTTTGGATGGTGTTATTTGGAGAAAAAGGTAACAATTCTAGAGGAAGTGGTCGTCAGAGCTTTTAACCCATTGGAGGGGGAGGGGTTTGTGTTAGGGCTCCTTTTACTTTAGTCTCCAACACATTCCTTCAGCTTCATCTGTCTAGGGCACCAAAATACCTTGTCCCTGCCCTGATTGGCCCTGCCATGAAGCACTAAGTGCCAGTACTTGGTTTCAACAGCCATTCTGTGCTGACAGAGTTCATTTAATGAAATAGGTCTGAATATGTAATTCTGCAAAAATAAACCACGATTTAAGAATAATTATAATGAACAAAAAAATTACATAACAAATACAGCTCTGCTTTTCCTGTAGATATTCTGTCATGAAAGAAGACTTATTTTATCAGCAGAATGTAATAACCAGGAGGTGATTATCCTTTATCTGTAAAAAAAACAAATCATGCCTGAACCGTGTTAAAGCTCAATGGGTCTTTTTTTTTTAATACAGTGAAGCTGTCAATCAGAGGAGTTTGGACAGAGTGGGCTTACTGACTCATGAATCGGCAGGATTTGTATGTTAGGAGTAGTTTTTTTTATCATTCCCTAAACAATTTTTATTATCAACTTTAAGCCTAAGGCTGGAGTCACACAGAACGATTAAAAAAACGGTCCGATTTTGTACTGCGATAATTCGCACAACAGTCCTCCGTATGTTGATCCGTATGTAATCCGTTTTCAATGCGATGATGCGATTTCCTCGCATGTCAGGATCCGTGTGACATCCGTATTGGCGTCCGTATGGCGTTATTTTATCGCAGTAATGCAAAATGAGCATACTATGAATTTCGGAGCTGAAAGTAATTAGGAAATAATGTTGAAGGCTATTTATTGGCTGAGAAGCAATTCTCCTGTTCCTACTACTTTCCTGTTGTGTGTGTTTAGCTGACTTGTGTGCATCATGTCATACAGGCTCACCTTTCACACCACAGAGCAGGTTCTTTTCCACTGGGTTTTGGCTCAGCGTTTTGGAGAGCCTTACCCTGTCATTCTTGATCCGAGGAGGCGGAGAAGAAGAATGTGGGTTCATCCACTTGTGAGACTCCGGGTGACAAAAGGACATTTTCACCGTCTTTATGCTTCACTACGCAGCCATCCCGACAAATTCTATCAATATTGTCGTATGAGCCTGGACACTTTTGACAGTCTTCTCGAGACGGTCCGCCCTGGGATCACGTATAAGCATACGGTGATGCGCAAGTCGATTTCCCAGAGGAGCGTCTTCTACTGACTTTACGGTATGTCATATACCTTAATGGTGTGTGTAATACAGAAAATGTTATGTGTTTATCCCTTAATATTTATTTTCCTTTTTGCCTCTAGGTTTCTGTCCACTGGCCTGTCATATGCAGCCCTACACCTTGAGTTTTTACTCGGCAAATCCACTATTTGTGTGATTGTCCGCTGTACCTGCCTTGAAATTTGGTCAAGACTACATAACTCGGTGATGCCTGTGCCCAAACAAGCAGATTGGGTGCGTATAGCCCGTGGATTTGAGGACACGTGCCAGTTTCCCAACTGTATAGGGGCACTAGATGGGAAGCACATTCGTGTACGTAAGCCCCTAACTCTGGCTCACAATACTATAATTACAAAGAGTATTTTTCAGTTGTTCTGTTGGCCCTGGTAGACAGTGCTTACATTTTTACTTTAGTAGATATTGGGGCCTATGGGCGAACAGGAGACTCCAGAGTGTTTAATACCTCAATAATGGGTCGGCGTATGAGGAGCAATCAGTTGGACCTCCCACCCCCACGTCAGCTTCCAGGGTCTCATCTGGAACCAGTGTCTTATGTGATGGTTGGTGATGAGGCATTTCAGCTAACCAGGAACCTGATGAGGCCCTATCCACGGCGAACCCTGGACAACCGCGGCGCATTTTTAATTTCCGCCTATCCCGTGCCCGACGCCTCGTCGAGTGTGCCTTTGGTATACTCACAGCCAAATGGCGTGTTCTGCAGTCTGCAATACAACTAAGCGAACAAAATGTGAATCAAGTAATAAAAGCATGTGTGGTACTACACAATTTTACTAGAAAATATGACTGTCTTGCAAATGAGGCTTATGATGTTGTAGATGCAAATAATGTGCTCCCAACTCCACATGGACATCAACCACGTCGCCCACCATCTGGACTTAAAGTGCGGGACGTGTTTACCAATTATTTTGTATCCCCGAGGGGTATACTCCTTGGCAAGAAAATGC
Organism: Oophaga sylvatica; assembly: GCA_033576555.1. Taxonomy (NCBI): domain Eukaryota; kingdom Metazoa; phylum Chordata; class Amphibia; order Anura; family Dendrobatidae; genus Oophaga; species Oophaga sylvatica. The sequence continues at coordinate 28,354 of JARQOD010008196.1, read as the reverse complement.
ATTGTCTATGTTATGATTTAATGTATGTGTGCGTGATAAGCTGAGACTAATTTTACATGTACCGTTTTTCAACAATGCAATATAATGTGTGAAATAACCCATTGATAGCATCAGTTACATGTAACAAAATGTGAACAATCCCAATTTGAGTTTGTGGTTTTTATTATTAACACTTTGTGCCCATAACATACCATATTTGCATCATATGACAATGATGGCCTTTATTGCCAGCCACAAACCCCCATTCAACAAAAAAAAATTATCAGAACAACATGGAAAAATAAAAGATAAAAACTTAATATAAAAAAATAAGTATTCACAAATTCTCATATGTATGTGGTGGAGAAGGAGGAGCATCAGGCTGAGTGGCTTGGTTACTTTGTTGCGCCAATTGGCCATGATGCTGAGTTGGGGCTGAGGTGCCATGAAGGACCATGGAAGGTAGTTGGGGTGCAACGTGTTGGTACTGTCCACTTTGGTAATGAGGGATATAATCAAGGTTATTCACAGGGCCATGTGCGGATACATCCCAGAATGTCCATGTCGACCATACCCATGTAGTGGCCAATCTCCTCCACTGGGTATGGGCAAGTGGGCATACTGGTGATGTACTGCTGGCGGATATATCTGACCATGTTGTGGACGGTGTTGACTAACACCTTGAGGTTGCTGTGGGGATGGACTACGTGTGGAAGGGGGATCACTTTCAGGTATTGGATTATCATCAGGTAGCACAGGCATTTGGAGACGGTTTGCCCGTGACAGTTGCCATCTTTCTAGATAAGCAAAGATCTGCGTTGGGTTATTGGGTGGTGTGCAAGCATCTATGACTATTTGAATGGCACCTCTGGCGCGCAGCCTTACTTCTCGGGGGATAGTGCGTAGATAGCGAGCCAGACTCCTTGCATAGCCTCTTCCCCATCATCATTTGCCGTGCGGGACAGATAGTTTAATACCCCTGTATCCACTTGGCTTTTGGTCCCAGTGGTGTTGAGCTCCCTTCGGCGTCGTCCCCGTCGTGACACTACTGCAGCCTGTGGTGAGGTATCAAGGCGGAGGGTTGGGCTACTACTCTGGGCACGGTCGTCCTCTTCCTGTGCCTCCTGTCCTGCAGAAGGCCGTGCTGCTGGGGGTGGTTGTTGGCTGGAAACGGTTTGGGAAGATGGACCAGCCTCTTCTTCCGCATCAGCAACTGGGTCCACGTGGACCTCTGAGTCCGAGCCGGTCTCACGCTCGGTTATATTGGATTCCGTTCTATTTAGCATGGAAAAAATGAAGATTAAAATCATACCTTAAGGCAAGTAGACAAAGGTGTGCAGAGTTGAAGTATGAACTTACGGACGCAGATCCATAATTGGTGCCAGAAAGTTCAAGCGATCATAATATATGTATTTGCGCTTTTGTGTTCTCTCTGACCCACTCCTAGCCCGATTCTGCCGCTCTCTGCGGAACTGGTCACGGCAGCTCCGCCAGCATCTAGTGACATCACCTACTACAAAGCAATGCAACAAATGTTTCACATTAGGATCACAGTATAAGCATTGCGACATGTTTTTTTGAAATGCATGCTATTTCACAAGTGGCAAACATGCAGGCTACCAAGCAGATTATGACATAGGATCGTGTTTGCAACAATGCTGCAGTAAGGTTATCACTTACTCATTTCCTGCTGTACCTCAGGTGAACTTTCCGCATAGTTGGGAAAAATTTGGCGGCATATACGCTTCCAGGACGCATCTTTGCGCAAACGGTCTGCGTAATGTGCATCACGTACATCCCACAGTTCTGGGGTCTCCTGAACAAGAACAATGAGGAGCTCCACATTAATTTGTCTAGCCATCTTGCTGGACTCCGTGGAGGCGTGCTACTTCCTGGTTTAAGGCCTTCACAGGCTAATTAGCATGTGAAACCTTCATGATTTGATGTGTGAGGCAATTTCCTGTCACCTGCCCAATGCATGCGTATTTATCGCAATTCACACGCATGTTCCGTGTGCAATCCGTTTTTTTTGCGCTCCCATAGACTTGCATTGGCGACTCTCGGCCGACATACGAGTACAAACGCAGCATGCTGCGATTTCACTCGCACGTACAACACGTGCGAGAAAAATACGGATGATGCGAGCTGCCCCATAGATTAACAGGGGGACGAGCGCAATGCGATTTTTTATCGCCTCACGCTCGTCCGTATTAAACGGTAGTGTGACTCCGGCCTAAATATGACTTTTTCACAATGGACATCTCACATTCCAAATTGAAATATCATGATAAGGGACACTACATGGATAAAAGTATTCAGACACTGGAACTTATATGACATTCCATTCTAAATTCACAGACATTTCTATGGCTTTGTTTCCCCTCTTTGCTCCTATAACAGCTCCCACTCTTCTGGCAAGGCTTTCTACTAAATTTTGGAGTATGTCTTTTGCACATTTAGGCTAGGTTCACATAGCGTTAATGCAGTCCGTTCAACACATAGCGTTGACGGACTGCATTAACGCTAGTGTCATTTTGTGATCACGTTATGCGATCACGCTAGCGCGGCGTCTCTATTTTGAGCTAGCAGTGACGGACCCCCAACGCTGCAGACCGCGTCCGAGGTCCGTCACAGAATGACGGCACATCGCTAACACATGCCGATTTCGGCATGCATTAGGATGCGCTATTGCTATTGCGGGCAATGGCGGCGTTAACTCATCCGTTACATAGCGTTAGTGCCGCTATGTGACGGATGACGTCAGCGCATTGCCCGCAACGCAATGTGAACCCAGCCTTATTTAGAAGAGCATATTTGAGGTCAGACACTGATGTTGCTTTAAAAAAAATCAGGCTCACAATCTCTGTCCTAGTACTGTAGTTTAGTGTTATTGTTCATGGTTAGATATAATAAAACATTACATTCATATATGCTTGATGAGCAGGTTAGACTTCTGAGATATTGTAGACTGATCCTAAGGTGTCTTCTATTGTCATAACCATCAAAATTGCTTTAGCGACACAAAAATTTGCAGCTAAGTTACCGTATATACTCGAGTATAAGCCGAGATTTTCAGCCCATTTTTTAGGGCTGAAAGTCCCCCTCTCGACTTATACTCGAGTCATATACAGGGGGGAGGCGGAGCGCAGCTGTTTTATATACTCACCCATCCGCCGGCGCGTCTCAGCAGCCCCCCTGCTCTTCTCCCACGGTCTCCGGCGCCAGTGTTCAGCGGTCAGGTGGTCCCGCTCATTAAAGTCATGAATATGCACATATTCATGACTTTAATGAGCGGTACCACCTGACTGCTGAACACTGGCGCCGAAGACTGCGGGAGAAGAGCAGGGCAGAGACGCGCTGGCGGAGGGGTGAGTATAAGGGATATTTACCTGTCCCGTTCCACCGATGCTTGCCGCTGTGTCCTCGCGTCCTCTTGCTGCGATGTTCAGGCAGAAAGCGCGATGACGTGGTTACTGCGCGCCACGCCCTCTGCCTGATCATTCACTGCTGGAGGACTCGGAAGACAGCGGCGCTCAGAGGTGGACCCGGTGACAGGTAAGTATCGCAGGTGCCGGGGCCCTGAGCGAGCAGTGACACCGGCACCTATCCCCCATAGCGCGCCGGTGTCCCCGCCTGCTCAGGACACCGGCACCTGGCCCCCAGTGACGAGAGGTGAGTATGTCTTTTTTTTTTCGTTGCAGCAGCTGCGGCAGCATAAGGGGTCTATTCAATGCAGCATCTAGGGGGGCATAATACATGGGGCATCTATGGGGGCATAATCTATGGAGCATGTATGGGATCATAATCTATAAGGGCATAATCTAAGGAGCATCTGGGGGGGCATAATCTATGGAACATCTATGGGGCATAATCTAGGGGGACACAATCTATGGAGCATCTATGGGGCATAATACATGGGGCATCTAAGGGGCATAATCTATGGAGCATCTATAGGGACATAATCTATGGGGGCACAATCTATGGAGCATCTATGGGGGCATAATACATGGGGCATCTATGGGGCATAATCTATGGAGCATCTATGAGGGCATAATCTATGGGGGCACAATCTATGGAGCATCTATAGGGGCATAATACATGGGGCATCTATGGGGGCATAATCTAAGGAGCATCTTTGGGGCACAATCTATGGAGCATCTATGGAGGCACAATCTATGGAGCATCTATGGGGCACAATACATTGGGCAGCATATGGGGCACAATACATGGGCAGCATATGGGGCACAATCTATGGAGCATCTTGTGGGGCATAATACATGGGGCAGTATATGGGGCACAATACATGGAGCATCTTGTGGGGCATAACACATGGGGCAGCATATGGGGCATAATCTCATTTTCCACCCTAGGCTTATACTCGAGTCGATACGTTTTCCCATTTTTTTGTGGCAAAATTAGGGGGGTCGGCTTATACTCGGGTCGGCTTATACTCGAGTATCAGCGCAGGGAGAATGATCAGAGCTTATAGGGAGCGTTATTCATTCCAAAAAGCTCTTTTTTAGAGCTGAAGAGTGTGAACATTAGTTCTTTGTTAGGTGGGGATAGCGTAGGGAGATATTTAAAAGGAGGGAAAGTAAAAGGAAAGTACATGGGTGTTATCATCATTGCAAGTATATGCTGCAGATCTCTGCTATTTTCCACTGTGTTGTATAGTTAGTATTAGGAACAGACTGTGGGATTAGGGTGAAATAGGGAGGGTTTCATCCACTACCAAAATATACAAATCAGTTATTTTTAGAGGCAAATAATATTAGATAGTACCAGCATATACAAAACCATTTTTTTGAGCTGCATAATATTTCTGTGTAGCAGCTTATAACATTTTTTTACAGCAAAATAATATTCCTCAGTGCCAGCATATAGTAACATCCATTTTAAAAGCTAATAGCTGAATAATGTTCCTCGTCTATTGCTTAAATACCTAATATTTCTCTAGCAGTTGTGCGACTGGCGCAAAACCTGATGAGCTACGGAAACGTCACTATTTACCAGTAATTTCCCTGAGTCTGCTGTTGGCGTGTCTCATAAAGGCAATGTAAAAAATCCTAAAAAATTTCTATTGGTTAAAACAATAACGTATCTTTATCTAGCAGTTTTGCGACTGCTGCAATCCATGCAGAGATAATCAAATGTCTCAATTTAGCAGTGACAATAATTTTCATTACTCCGTTGTTGCAGTGTGTCAGCAAGGCAATATAAAAAAAATATATTTTTCATTGGTTTATCAAATAGTGTATCTTTGTCTAGCAGTTGTGTGACTATCACAATCCGGGTAGAGATAATCAAACGTGACAATTAAACAGTGGGAATAATTTTCATTACTCCACGGTTGCAGTGTGTCAGCAAGGCAATATAAAAAAATCCTAATTTTCTATTGGTTTAATAAATATCGTATCTTAACTAGCTTTTGTGCGACTTGCGCAATCCGGGTAGAGAAAAATTAAGCAAATGTCACAATTAGTGTTGAGCATTCCGATACTTCAAATATCGGGTATCGGCCGATATTAGCTGTATCGGAATTCCGATTCCGAGTTCCGATATTTTCGTCTTATCGGATACCGGAATCGGGATGTCACTGTCACTGTCAGTGTCCGTCGGTCGGGTCTGTCAGGAGTCAGCGGCACTTACCCGGCAGAAGATCTCCGGCGGTCACGGCCTGGACTGCTTTATGGCCGCCATCATCTTTCCCCGGCGGTCACATGCAGTTTCTCGCGATAACTGCAGTGACTGCTGGGTAATCCCGGCCGTAAAGCAGTCAGTCTGATGACGTCACAGCCGGGGAAGCAGGTAATCAGCTGTGCTGCGTTGCAATGACAGGCTCTGCCTGTCATTGCGATGTAGCAGAGCTGGATCGTCGTCGGACTATCGTTATGGACTGCGTCGGACAGGTGGTATACTGTTGGTTTGTTTTTTTTCTTTTTTACAGGAGATCGATGGCGTCGCAGGAATGAGTGTATAATAAAAGAAATGAAAACTGTGTTGTCTCTTTTATTTCATTAAAATACTTTTTTCTTGCTTTGTCTTTTTTTTACACATTTAATAACTTTGGGATTAATAATGGATCGGTGTCTTATTGACACCTCTCCATTATTAACCGGGCTTATTGTCACCGTGCAATCAACGGTGACATTAACCCCTTATTACCCCGCTTGCCACCGCTACAGGGCAAGTGGGAGAGCCGGGTAAAGTGCCACAATTGGCACATCTTTTGATGCGCCAAATGTGGGGCTGCTGTAGCCTGGTATTATCAGGCTGTTGAGGGCCAAAATCCATGGGCCTTGACAGTCTTTTAATACCAGGCTGCAGCAGTCTGCATTTTACTTGGCTGGTTAACAAAAATAGGGGGGATCCCCACGCCGTTTTTTTTTCGAGGGGATCCCCTATTTTTGTTAACCAGCCAAGCTAAGCAGACTGCTGTGGCCTGGTATTATCAGGCTTGCAAGGTCCATGGATATTGGATCCTTACCAGCCTGAAAAACCAGGCCTCAGCGGTCTGCTTCATCTGGCTGGTTAACAAAAATAGGGGGGACCCCACGCCAATTTTTTTCAAGGGGATCCCCTATTTTTGTTAATCAGCCAAGATATGCAGACTGCTGTGGCCTGGTATTATCAGGCTGGCAAGGTCCATGGATCTTGGCTCCTTAACAGCCTGAAAATCCAGGCCTCAGCGGTCTGCTTCATCTGGCTGGTTAACAAAAATAGGGGGGACCCCACGCCAATTTTTTTCGAGGGGATCCCCTATTTTTGTTAATCAGCCAAGATATGCAGACTGCTGTGGCCTGGTATTATCAGGCTGGCAAGGTCCATGGATCTTGGCTCCTTAATAGTGTTGAGCATTCCGATACTGCAAATATCGGGTATCGGCCGATATTAGCTGTATCGGAATTCCGATTCCGAGTTCCGATATTTTCGTCTTATCGGATACCGGAATCGGGATGTCACTGTCACTGTCAGTGTCCGTCTGTCGGGTCTGTCAGGAGTCAGCGGCACTTACCTGGCAGAAGATCTCCGGTGGTCACGTCCTGGACTGCTTCATGGCCGCCATCCTCTTCTCCCCGGCGGTCACATGCAGTTTCTCGCGATAACTACAGTGACTGCTGGGTAATCCCGGCCGTTAAAGCAGTCAGTCCGATGACGTCACCGCCGGGGAAGCAGGTAATCAGCTGTGCTGCGTTGCAATGACAGGCTCTGCCTGTCATTGCGATGTAGCAGAGTTGGATCGTCGTGGGACAATCGTTACTATGGACTGCGTCGGACAGGTGGTATACTGTTGGTTTGTTTTTTTTCTTTTTTTACAGGAGATCGATGGCGTCGCAGGAATGAGAGAGTAATAAAAGTAATGAAAACTGTGTTGTCTCTTTTATTCATTAAAATACTTTTTTCTTGCTTTGTCTTTTTTTTAAACATTTAATAACTTTGGGATTAATAATGGATCGGTGTCTTATTGACACCTCTCCATTATTAACCGGGCTTATTGTCACCGTGCAATCAACAGTGACATTAACCCCTTATTACCCCGCTTGCCACCGCTACAGGGCAAGTGGGAAGAGCCGGGTAAAGTGCCACAATTGGCACATCTTTTGATGCGCCAAATGTGGGGCTGCTGTAGCCTGGTATTATCAGGCTGTTGAGGGCCAAAATCCATGGGCCTTGACAGTCTTTTAATACCAGGCCGCAGCAGTCTGCATTTTACTTGGCTGGTTAACAAAAATACGGGGGATCCCCACGCCGTTTTTTTTTCGAGGGGATCCCCTATTTTTGTTAATCAGCCAAGCTAAGCAGACTGCTGTGGCCTGGTATTATCAAGCTTGCAAGGTCCATGGATATTGGATCCTTACCAGCCTGAAAAACCAGGCCTCAGCGGTCTGCTTCATCTGGCTGGTTAACAAAAATAGGGGGGACCCCACGCCAATTTTTTTCAAGGGGATCCCCTATTTTTGTTAATCAGCCAAGATATGCAGACTGCTGTGGCCTGGTATTATCAGGCTGGCAAGGTCCATGGATCTTGGCTCCTTAACAGCCTGAAAATCCAGGCCTCAGCGGTCTGCTTCATCTGGCTGGTTAACAAAAATAGGGGGGACCCCACGCCATTTTTTTTTCGAAGGGAACCCCTATTTTTGTTAATCAGTTCCCTCTGACGTCACTGATTGTGTCCCTGGCTGACCTGAAGTGAAAGTGGAAAGCAATCAATTAAGCTTTCCACTTAAGGGCCCGTCTCACATAGCGATATCGCTACCGAGATCGCTGCTGAGTCACTAGTTTTGTGACGCAGCAGCGAGCTCACCAGCGATATCGCTGTGTGTGACATTCAGCGACGATCAGCCCCCCTGCCGGGTATCGCTGATCGTCGCTGAAATGTCAGGACCTTTGATCGCTGGTTTCCCGCCTGTGACACGCAGCGATGCGTGCCTGTCAGAGGGAAACCAGCGATCAAAAAAAGGTCCTGACATTTCTGCGACGATCAGCGATACCCGGCAGGGGGGCTGATCGTCGCTGAATGTCACACACAGCGATATCGCTGGTGAGCTCGCTGCTGCGTCACAAAACTAGTGACTCAGCAGCAATCTCGGTAGCGATATCGCTATGTGAGACGGGCCCTTAAGCGATGTTACCCGCAGTGTCGCTGTCCCAGATCGCTGCCTGAGCTGCCTGTTTGGCAGCTCAGCAGCGATCATGTAGCGATACACCAGCGATCCTGACAAGTGCATATCGTTGTCGGGATCGCTGGTGTATCGTTATGTGACACCCAGCCTTTACTCTCCTGTCAGGCAGGAGAGGAACTCATTCATTTGGGGTTTACTGTGAGGCTGCAGCATTAGCTGCGGTCCCTGCAGTAAACATTAACCCTTTCTGAAGGATTACACCGTGGGACCTGACTGTGCATGGGATAGGTAAGAATAATTTTGCTTTTTTATTTTATTTTTATTACAGGAAATGGTTTTTGCAGTAAAATAAAAGATGGTCAAAAACATGTGTCTTTATTTCATTAAAATGATTTTTAATTAAAGTGTGTGTGTTTTATTTTTATGTCATGCAATAGGATTAATAATTGATAGTTGTCTAATTGACAGCTCTCAATTATTAACCTGGCTTAAGGTCACCTTTCAATAGCAAGGTGGCTTTAACCCCATATTAACCCATTCGCCACCGCTACAGGGCAATGGGAATAGACGGGCAAAGTGCCAGAAAGGGCGAATCTAATTATAGATTTGTCTTTCCTGGGGTGTCTGGGGGCAGATGTTAGTAGCCGGGGGGGGGCAAAAATAATGGTCCCTCTCTGGGCTATTATTATCTGCCCCCACTCACTGGCTTTGTCTGTCTGGTTGCGAAAATAGGGCGGGAGCCCACGCATTTTTTTTCAGCAATTTTACACCTCATATATATATATACATGTCATTGAATTTGTGACACATATATATATATATTTATATTTGTAGTTCATACACTTCTACATAGTATAATAGCCGCTAATTCAATTGCCGGCTTTTGTGAAAATGCAGAACCCGACATGAAATGACACTTGGTGTACATAGGGTTAACCATGTTTTTTCATGTCCTTTGCTATCTAATTTGCACAAACAATTAAATCAGACTATGTGTGCAAAATTTCACACCTCTAGGGGTTAATTAAAGGTGTAAATTCGTAGCAAAAAAGTCCGTTTTTTTTACAACGAATTTACACCTTTAATTAACCCCTACAGGTGTGAAATTTTGCACACATAGTCTGATTTAATTGTTTGTGCAAATTAGATAGCAAAGGACATGAAAAGAAATGTTTAACCCTATGTACACCAAGTGTCATTTCATGTCGGGTGCTTCTGTCTTTTCACTGAAGCCGGCTTTACCCGGCAATTGAATCAAAGGATATTTTACTATGTAGAAGTGTATAAACTATAAATATATGTATATATATATGTCACAATGACATGTATATATATATATATGTATTCTATGTGTGTATATTTAGTGTTTACAAGGAAAGAATGGGGTTTTTTTTAGTTGCGATATTTTGTTCCCATAGACTTACATGGGACTTCCGGTATCGGTATCGGGTATCGCCGATATTTTAGTGATATCGGCGATACCATTCCGATTCCGATACTTTAGCATATCGGAAAGTATCGCTCAACTCTAGTCACAATTTACCGGTGGCAATAATTTTCATGAGTCCGCTGTTGCAGTGTGTCAGCAAGGCAATATAAAAAAAATCCTAATTTTCTTTTGGTTTAAGAAATATCGTATCTTTATCTAGAAGTTGTGCGACTTGCGCGAAACCTGCAGAGATAAGCAAACGTGACTGTTGTGAATGTGTTAGAAATTAATTCTGAGCAGAGGCTCCCTCTGGTGGTTACAAACAGTATTGAACCATTCAATGAGGATTGGCAATCAGGAATCACGGACTGGCTGGATATAAGGGAGGTTCCCTCTCATCATGGTTGCCGGTGATCAATTGTTCTTGTCTCAACGTTGTTTCCTGGTTCATTTGGAAGCTTGCTGAGTCTTGCCTCTTCTCCTGCTCTCAGATAAGATATTTTCTGTTTTTTGTTTTTGTGCTTACCATTTGCATATTTCTCTGCATTTCTGTGAGGTTGCCAGGTTTCCCCCCCCCCCCGGGGGGCTTGGGCTCCTCTCAGTTCCTCTGGAGCCACTGTTATTTGTTCATTTGCCTTTTCCAGTTTTTTCAGTGGCTGCGGCTTGGTTTTGTTACACCAGAGAACTAATTTAGGTGGTAGAGGTCGTGTGATCTCAGGTGTTTTTGCAATTAGTAGCGTTGGCATTTTTTTAGGGTTTTTTGGGATTGCAGTAAATATCCTTCCTATCCTTTTCTGTCTAGGCAGATTGGGCCCCAACGTTTGCTCATACTATTTTCTGTCTGTGTCTGTATTTCCTCTTGTCTAACCGCCATTACATGTTTGGGGGCTTCCTATGTTCTTCGGAGATCTGCTCCGGGGCAGATAGCTTTCCTCTTTCTATCTTTAGGTGTAGTTAACCTCTCAGGCTGTGACGAGGCGTCTAGGACCAACATAGGAACGCTCCACGGCTGCCTTTAGTTGTGGTGGTCAGTCAGGGTACTGCAATTCAGTAGATTCCAACCTCTCTGGTGTATTGCCGTTTTTGCCTGCTCTCCTCAGCTACCAAATCATAACAGTATCACCGGTCAAACTGAAAATTATATGGTACTCACAGATGGGAAAAATAGTAAAAAGGAAAAAAAAAGGGAGTTGTCAGAATTTTTTTATTTTATTTTTCTCTGTTTGTTGCATTTTTTCCCTCTTTTTCTCTGGGTGCTGAGGAGGAATTTTTTTTTCTCTCAATGGAGTTTGCACAGTTGTCTGGCCATGTGGATCAGCTTGCCACTGAAGTTCGGAGTATAGCTACCTATCTTGCAGGGTTGCTGGTTGTGGAACCTAGGATCCCCATGCCAGATTTGTTTTTGGGGTATCGAGCTAAATTTCTGAATTTCAAAAATAACTGTAAGTTGTTTTTTGCCTTAAAACCTAAGTCCTCAGGGAACACAGCACAGCAGGTTCAAATTGTCATCTCTCTCCTGCGCGGCGATCCTCAGGATTGGGCTTTTTCCCTGACACCTGGGGACCCTGTTTTGAGTAATGTTGATGCATTTTTTCTGGCTCTGGGGCTATTGTACGATGAACCTAATGTCACTGATCAAGCTGAAAAAAACCTTGTTGGCATTAAATCAGGGGCTTGAGGATGCTGAGTTGTACTGTCAGAAATTCCGAAAGTGGGCAGTCCTGACCAAATGGAATGATGATGCTTTGGCAGCCCTTTTTCGGAAGGGTCTGTCAGAGAATGTAAAAGATGTTATGGTGGGTTTCCCTGCTCCCTCTGGTCTCAATGATTCTATGTCCTTAGCGATTCAAATTGACAAACGTTTCCGTGAGCGTAGAGGTATGCGTGGAATAGTGTTGCCTTCTGAACCAGCTTCTGAACCCATGCAGTGTGATAGAGTGGCTTCTGGGGCACAGCGTCATGAGTTTCGAAAACGCAATGGGTTATGTTTCTACTGTGGTGATGCCTCTCATGCTATTTCAGTCTGCCCTAAGCGGGGAAGACGTTTTGCACGCTCAGTTGTCTTGGGTAGTGTCCAGACTAAATTTCTGTTGACTGTTACCCTGATTTGCTCCCTGTCCACATTTTCTGCTCAGACTTTTGTTGATTCGAGAGCAGCTACTAACCTGATGGATTTTGATTTTGCTAAACGTTGTGCGTTTCCCTTGATACCCCTACGGAAGTCTATTCCCCTACTGGGGATTGATTCTACCCCTTTGGCTGAGAATAAACCCCAGTTCTCTACTCAGGTGATAATGAGGGTTGAACCTGATCATCAGGAGAGTTGCAAATTTTTGGTGCTGTATAATCTGCATGATATTATTGTACTAGGTTTTCCTTGGTTACAGTCTCATAATCCTGTTTTGGATTGGAAATCTGTGTCTGTAACCAGTTGGGGCTGCCAATGTGTTAATGCCAACACTCCTGTTTTTTCTGCCTCTCCCCAGGCTCAGGATGTTCCTGACTTTTTGACTGATTTTTCTGATGTGTTTAGCGAAAGTAAATCTGCATCCTTGCCCCCCCCATAGGAGCTATGACTGCGCTATTGAATTAGTGCCTGGTAGTAAATTCCCTAAAGGTCGCCTTTTTAACTTGTCTGTACCTGAACATGACGCTATGCGGTCTTATATCAAGGAGTCATTGGAGAAGGGTCATATCAGACCATCCTCTTCACCCTTGGGTGCCGGTTTTTTCTTTGTGGCCAAAAATGATGGTTAATTAAGGCCGTGTATTGATTATTGTCTCTTGAACAATATCACTGTGAAATATCAATATCCGTTACCCTTGATTTCTGACCTGTTTTCCAGGGTGAAAAGTGCTACTTGGCTTACCAAGCTTGACCTCAGGGGGGCGTATAACCTTATTCGCATTAAGCACGGGGATGAATGGAAGACGGCATTTAATACCCCAGAGGGGCATTTTGAGTACCTAGTGATGCCCTTTGGGCTCACTAATGCTCCTTCCTTCTTCCAGTCCTTCATGAATGACATTTTCAGGGATTTTGTGGATAAATTTCTGATTGTTTATTTGGATGATATCTTTATTTTTTCCAATGACTGGGACTCTCATGTGAAACATGTTCGGACTGTGTTCCAGATTTTGAGAGAGAATGCTCTGTATGTGAAGCGATCAAAGTGTCTTTTTGGCGTACAGAGGATCTCATTTCTGGGATTCATTTTGTCCCCATCTGTTATTGAAATGGACCCGGTCAAGGTTCAGGCCATCTGTGATTGGGTCCAACCTACTTCATTAAAGGCTCTTCAGAGATTCTTGGGTTTTGCCAATTTTTATCGTAAATTTATTGGTAATTTCTCTGTTATTGTTAAACCATTGACTGATTTGACCAAAAAGGCTTCTGATGTGGTGAATTGGCCTCCTGAGGCAGTCTCTGCATTTCAGGAACTTAAGCAGAGATTCACTTCTGCTCCTGTTCTACGGCAGCCTGATGTTTCTCTGCCATTTCAGGTGGAGGCTGATGCCTCTGAAATTGGGGCAGGTGCCGTTTTGTCCCAAAGAGATCCTGAGACCTCTAAAAGTAACCCTTGTGCCTTTTTCTCTCGAAAATTTTCTCCAACTGAACGTAATTATGACGTGGGTATTCGGGAGTTATTGGCCATGAAGTTGGCTTTTGAAGAGTGGAGACATTGGCTGGAGTGTTGTGAATGTGCTGGAAATGAGTTCTGGGCGGGAGCTCCCTCTGGTGGTTGCAAACAGTACTGAACTATGCAATGAAGATTGTGAAGATTGGCGATCAGGTGTTACTGACTGGTCTTATGTGAAGGAGGTTCCCTCCCATCGGGGTTGCCGGTGATCAATTATTCTGGTCTCATCTTTGATTCCTGCTCACTTTGTAGCTTGCTGTTTCGTGCCTGCATCTTCTGCTAACAGATAAGACATTTTCTTCTTTTAGTTTTTTTTGTGCTTGCTTTTTGCATTTTGTCCTGCACTTCTGTGGGGGTCTGCCGGGTCCCCTCCGGGGGCTTGTTCTCCTCTCAGTTTAGTTCAGCCACTGTTGTTTGTTCATTTGCCTTTTCCAGTTTTTTCAGTGGCTGCTGTTTAGTTTTGTTACACCAGAGAACTAATTTAGGTGGTAGAGGTCGTGTGATCTCAGGTGGTTTTGTAATTAGTAGTGTTGGTACTTTTCAGGGTTTTTTTGGGATTGCAGTAAGTGTCCTTCCTATCCTTTTCTATTTAGGAAGTTTGGGCCCCAACGTTTGCTCATACTATTTTCTGTCTGTGTCTGTGTATTTCCTCTTGTCTAACTGCCATTACATGTTTGGGGGCTTTCTATGTTCTTTGGGGATCTGCTCCGGGGCAGATAGTTTTCCTCTTTCTGTCTTTAGGTGTAGTTAGCTTCTCAGGCTGTGACGAGGCGTCTAGGACCAACGTAGGTACGCTCCACGGCTGCCTTTAGTTGTGGTGGTTAGTCAGGGTACTGCAATCCCATAGATTCCAACCTCTCTGGTGTATTTCCTTTTTTGCCTGCTCTCCTCAGCTACCAAATCATAACAGTCTCACCGGCCCAAAAAACTGATATTTATATGGTACTCACAGAAGGGAAAAATAGTGTTAAAGAAAGAAGATTGTCAGAGTTGTCAGAGATTTTTTTTTTTTTCTGTTTGTTGCATTTTTTCCCTCTGTATCTCTGGGTGCTGAGGAGGATTTTTTCTTTTCTCTCTCAATGGAGTTTGCACAGTTGTCTGGCCGTGTGGATCAGCTTGCCACTGAAGTTCGGAGTATTGCTACCTATCTTGCAGGGTTGCCTGTTGTGGAACCTAGGATTCCCATGCCAGATTTGTTTTTAGGGGATCGAGCTAAATTTCTGAATTTTAAAAATAACTGTAAGTTGTTTTTTGCCTTAAAATCTAAGTCCTCAGGGAACACAGCACAGCAAGTTCAAATTGTCATCTCTCTCCTGCGCGGCGATCCTCAGGATTGGACTTTTTCCCTGACATCTGGGGATCCTGTTTTGTGTAATGTTGATGCATTTTTTCAGGCTCTGGGGTTATTGTACGATGAGCCTAATGTCACTGATCAAGCTGAAAAAGCCTTGTTGGCATTAAATCAGGGGCTTGAGGACGCTGAGTTATACTGTCAGAGATTCCGAAGGTGGGCAGTCCTGACCAAATGGAATGACGATGCTTTGGCAGCCCTTTTTCGGAAGGGTCTGTCAGAGAATGTTAAGGATGTTATGGTGGGATTCCCTGTCCCCTCTGGTCTCAATGATTCTATGTCATTAACGATTCAAATTGACAGACGTTTGCGTGAGCGTAGAGGTATGCGTGGAATAGTGTTGCCTTGTGAACCAGCTTCTGAAACCATGCAGTGTGATAGAGTGGCTTCTGGGGCACAGTGTCATGAGTTTCGAAAATGCAATGGGTTATGTTTCTACTGTGGTGATGCCTCTCATGCTATTTCAGTCTGCCCTAAGTGGGGAAGACGTTTTGCACGCTCAGTTGTCTTGGGTAGTGTTCAGACTAAATTTTTGTTGACTGTTACCCTGATTTGCTCCCTGTCCACATTTTCTGCTCAGGCTTTTGTTGATTCGGGAGCAGCTATTAACCTGATGGATTTTGATTTTGCTAAACGTTGTGGGTTTCCCTTGATACCCCTACGGAAGTCTATTCCCCTATTGGGGATCGATTCTACCCCTTTGGCTGAGAATAAACCTCAGTTCTCTACTCAGGTGATAATGAGGGTTGAACCTGATCATCAGGAGAGTTGCAAATTTTTGGTGCTGTATAATCTGCATGACATTATCGTACTGGGTTTCCCTTGGTTACAGTCTCATAATCCTGTTTTGGATTGGAAATCTGTGTCTGTAACCAGTTGGGGCTGCCAATGTGTTAATGCTAACACTCCTCTTTTTTCTGCCTCCCCCCAGGCTCAGGATGTTCCTGACTTTTTGACTGATTTTTCTGATGTGTTTAGCGAAAGTAAATCTGCATCCTTGCCCCCCCATAGGAGCTATGACTGCGCTATTGAATTAGTGCCGGTAGTAAATTCCCTAAAGGTCGCCTTTTTAACTTGTCTGTACCTGAACATGACGCTATGCGGTCTTATATCAAGGAGTCATTGGAGAAGGGTCATATCAGACCATCCTCTTCACCCTTGGGTGCCGGTTTTTTCTTTGTGGCCAAAAAGGATGGTTCATTAAGGCCGTGTATTGATTATCGTCTCTTGAACAATATCACTGTGAAATATCAATATCCGTTACCCTTGATTTCTGACCTGTTTTCCAGGGTGAAAAGTGCTACTTGGTTTACCAAGCTTGACCTCAGGGGGGCATATAACCTTATTCGCATTAAGCACGGGGATGAATGGAAGACGGCATTTAATGCCCCAGAGGGGCATTTTGAGTACCTAGTGATGCCCTTTGGGCTCACTAATGCTCCTTCTGTCTTCCAGTCCTTCATGAATGACATTTTCAGGGATTTTGTGGATAAATTTCTGATTGTTTATTTGGATGATATCTTGATTTTTTCCAATGACTGGGACTCTCATGTGAAACATGTTCGGACTGTGTTCCAGATTTTGAGAGAGAATGCTCTGTATGTGAAGCGATCAAAGTGTCTTTTTGGCGTACAGAGGATCTCATTTCTGGGATTCATTTTGTCCCCATCTGTTATTGAAATGGACCCGGTCAAGGTTCAGGCCATCTGTGATTGGGTCCAACCTACTTCATTAAAGGCTCTTCAGAGATTCTTGGGTTTTGCCAATTTTTATCGTAAATTTATTGGTAATTTCTCTGTTATTGTTAAACCATTGACTGATTTGACCAAAAAGGCTTCTGATGTGGTGAATTGGCCTCCTGAGGCAGTCTCTGCATTTCAGGAACTTAAGCAGAGATTCACTTCTGCTCCTGTTCTACGGCAGCCTGATGTTTCTCTGCCATTTCAGGTGGAGGTTGATGCCTCTGAAATTGGGGCAGGTGCCGTTTTGTACCAAAGAGATCCTGAGACCTCTAAAAGTAACCCTTGTGCCTTTTTCTCTCGAAAATTTTCTCCAACTGAACGTAATTATGACGTGGGTATTCGGGAGTTATTGGCCATGAAGTTGGCTTTTGAAGAGTGGAGACATTGGCTGGAGGGAGCCAAACATCAGGTGGTGGTCCTCACGGACCATAAGAATCTGGTTTATCTGGAATCAGCCAAGCGACTTAATCCTAGACAGGCCAGGTGGGCCTTGTTTTTCACACGTTTTAATTTTGTGGTTTCCTTTCTTCCTGGCACTAAGAATGTTAAGGCAGATGCCCTCTCGAGAGTTTCCTTGCGGACTCTCCTGAGTTGTCTGATCCTGCTGTTATTTTGAAAGAGGGTGTAGTTCTTTCCGCCATCTCGCCCAATTTGAGGGCTGGCTCTGGAAGGGTGTCAGGAGGATAAACCCGAGCGCTGCCCTATTGGGAAATTATTTGTCCCAGACCGGTGGAAAAAGAGTGTGATGTCTGAGATTCATTGTTCCGCGTTGGCCGGTCATCCCGAAATTTTTGGTTCCAGAGACTTGGTTAGTCGGTCCTTTTGGTGGCCTACTTTGTCTCGTGACGTCAGGGAATTTCTGCAGTCCTGCGGGACTTGCTCTCGCTCCAAGCCTTGCTCTTGCTCTAGTGGTTTGTTGATGCCATTGCCTGTGCCCAAGAGACCATGGACCCATATCTCTATGGATTTCATTTCCGACCTCCCTGTTTCTCAGAGAATGACCGTTATCTGGGTGATTTGTGATAGGTTTTCCAAAATGATACATCTTGTGCCATTGCCTAAGTTGCCTTCCTCCTCCGAATTGGTGCCTTTGTTCCTTCAGCATGTGGTTCGGTTGCACGGCATTCCTGAGAACATTGTGTCTGACAGAGGAGTCCAGTTTGTTTCCAGATTTTGGAGGACTTTTTGTTCTAAACTTGGTGTTCAATTGTCTTTCTCCTCGGCTTTTCATCCTCAGACCAATGGACAAACTGAGAGAACAAACCAGACATTGGAGACTTATCTGAGATGCTTTGTGTCTGCTGATCAGGATGACTGGGTCTCTTTTTTGCCTTTGGCTGAGTTTGCTCTTAATAATAGGGCTAGCTCTGCCACTTTGATGTCTCCATTTTTCTGCAATTTTGGGTTTCACCCTCGATTTTCTTCAGGACAGACGGAGGCTTCTGTCTGTCCAGGTGTTGACTCTGTTGTGGAGCGTATGCAGCAGATTTGGGACCAGGTAGTGGAGAGGTTGTCCCTCTCTCAGGAGAGGGCCCAGCGGTTTGCCAACCGGCATAGGACTGATGGTCCTCGGTTTAAAGTGGGGGACTTGGTCTGGTTGTCCTCAAGAAATATCCCTATGAGAGTTGCATCTCCTAAGTTTAAGCCTAGGTTCATTGGACCTTATAAGATCATGGAGATTCTTAATCCTGTTTCCTTTCGTTTACTTCTTCCAGGGACATTTAAAATCCATAACGTGTTCCACAAGTCCTTATTGAAGAGGTTTGTCGAGCCAGTGGTTCCTATGGCTGTGCCTCCTGACCCTGTTTTGGTTGAGGGCAATCTGGAGTATGTGGTTGAGAAAATATTGGATTCTCGTTTTTCTAGACGGAAACTCCAGTATTTGGTTAAGTGGAGAGGTTATGGTCAGGAGGACAATTCTTGGGTGTTTGCTTCGGACATCCATGCTAGGAGACTCATCCGTGCGTATCACAGAGCTCATCCTGACCGACCTGGTTGCACAAATGAGGGTTCGGTGACCCCTCCTCAAGGGGGGGTACTGTTGTGAATGTGCTGGAAATGAGTTCTGGGCGGAAGCTCCCTCTGGTGGTTGCAAACAGTACTGAACTATGCAATGAAGATTGTGAAGATTGGCGATCAGGTGTTACTGACTGGTCTTATGTGAGGGAGGTTCCCTCCCATCGGGGTTGCCGGTGATCAATTGTTCTGGTCTCATCTTTGATTCCTGTTCACTTTGTAGCTTGCTGTTTCGTGCCTGCATCTTCTGCTAACAGATAAGACATTTTCTTCTTTTAGTTTTTTTTTTGCTTGCTTTTTGCATTTTGTCCTGCACTTCTGTGGGGGTCTGCCGGGTCCCCTCCGGGGGCTTGTGCTCCTCTCAGTTTAGTTCAGCTACTGTTGTTTGTTCATTTGCCTTTTCCAGTTTTTTCAGTGGCTGCTGTTTAGTTTTTGTTACACCAGAGAATTAATTTAGGTGGTAGAGGTCGTGTGATCTCAGGTGGTTTTGTAATTAGTAGTGTTGGTACTTTTTTAGGGTTTTTTGGGATTGCAGTAAGTGTCCTTCCTATCCTTTTCTATTTAGGAAGTTTGGGCCCCAACGTTTGCTCATACTATTTTCTGTCTGTGTCTGTGTATTTCCTCTTGTCTAACTGCCATTACATGTTTGGGGGCTTTCTATGTTCTTTGGGGATCTGCTCCGGGGCAGATAGTTTTCCTCTTTCTGTCTTTAGGTGTAGTTAGCTTCTCAGGCTGTGACGAGGCGTCTAGGACCAACGTAGGTACACTCCACGGCTGCCTTTAGTTGTGGTGGTTAGTCAGGGTACTTCAATCCCATAGATTCCAACCTCTCTATTGTATTTCCTTTTTTGCCTGCTCTCCTCAGCTACCAAATCATAACACTGGAGGGAGCCAAACATCAGGTGGTGGTCCTCACGGACCATAAGAATCTGGTTTATCTGGAATCAGCCAAGCGACTTAATCCTAGACAGGCCAGGTGGGCCTTGTTTTTCACACGTTTTAATTTTGTGGTTTCCTTTCTTCCTGGCACTAAGAATGGTAAGGCGGATGCCCTCTCGAGGAGTTTCCTTGCGGACTCTCCTGAGTTATCTGATCCTGCTGTTATTTTGAAAGAGGGTGTAGTTCTTTCCGCCATCTCGCCCAATTTGAGACTGGCTCTGGAAGGGTATCAGGAGGATAAACCCGAGCGCTGCCCTATTGGGAAATTGTTTGTCCCAGACCGGTGGAAAAAGAGTGTGATGTCTGAGATTCATTGTTCCGCGTTGGCCGGTCATCCCGGAATTTTTGGTACCAGAGACTTGGTTAGTCGGTCCTTTTGGTTGCCAACTTTGTCTCGTGACGTCAGGAAATTTGTGCTGTCCTGCGGGACTTGCTCTCGCTCCAAGCCTTGCTCTCGCTCTAGTGGTTTGTTGATGCCATTGCCTGTGCCCAAGAGACCATGGACCCATATCTCTATGGATTTCATTTCCAACCTCCCTGTTTCTCAGAGAATGACCGTTATCTGGGTGATTTGTGATAGGTTTTTCAAAATGATACATCTTGTGCCATTACCTAAGTTGCCTTCCTCCTCCGAATTGGTGCCTTTGTTCCTTCAGCATGTGGTTCGGTTACACGGCATTCCTGAGAACATTGTGTCTGACAGAGGAGTCCAGTTTGTTTCCAGATTTTGGAGGACTTTTTGTTCTAAACTTGGTGTTCAATTGTCTTTCTCCTCGGCTTTTCATCCTCAGACCTTTGGACAAACTGAGAGAACAAACCAGACATTGGAGACTTATCTGAGATGCTTTGTGTCTGCTGATCAAGATGACTGGGTCTCTTTTTTGCCTTTGGCTGAGTTTGCTCTTAATAATAGGGCTAGCTCTGCCACTTTGATGTCTCCATTTTTCTGCAATTTTGGGTTTCACCCTCGATTTTCTTCGGGACAGACGGAGGCTTCTGTCTGTCCAGGTGTTGACTCTGTTGTGGAGCGTATGCAGCAGATTTGGGACCAGGTAGTGGAGAGGTTGTCCCTCTCTCAGGAGAGGGCCCAGCGGTTTGCCAACCGGCATAGGACCAATGGTCCTCGGTTTGAAGTGGGGGACTTGGTCTGGTTGTCCTCAAGAAATATCCCTATGAGAGTTGCATCTCTGTTATGTTTCGGTAGCTGAGGAGTGCAGGTAAAAAAGGAAATACACCAGAGCAGTTGGAATCTATGAGATTGCAGTACCCTGACTAACCACCACAACTAGAGGCAGCCGTGGAGCGTTCCTACGTTGGTCCTAGACGCCTCGTCACAGCCTGAAAAACTAACTACACCTAAAGATAGATATAGGAAAGCTATCTGCCCCGGAGCAGAACCCCAAAGATACCAGAAAGCCCCCAAACATGTAATGGCGGTTAGACAAGATGAAATACCGACACAGAAAGAAAATAGTATGAGCAAACGCTGGGGCCCAAACTAACTAAATAGAAAAGGATAGGAAGGGTACTTACTGCAATCCCAGAAAACCCTGAAAAGCGCCAACTCTACTAATTTCAAAAATACCTGAGATCACACGACCTCTACCACCTAAATTAGTTCTCTGGTGTAACAAAATCAAAACAGCAGCCACTGAAAAAACTGGAAAAAGCAAAAGTACAAACATCAGTGGCTGAACAAAACTGAGAGGGCAAAAGCCCCCGGAGGGGACCCTGAAGGCCCCCACAGAAGTGCAGGACAAAATGCAAAAATATAGCACAAACACAAAAGAAGAAAATGTCTTATCTGTTAGCAGGAGATGCAGACACGACACAGCAGGCTACAAGGGAAACTGGAATAAAGGATTCAGACCAGAACAATTGATCACCGGCAACCCTGATGGGAAAGTGACTCCCTTATATAAGACCAGTCAGTAACACCTGATTCCCAGTCCTCACAATCTTCACTGAACAGACCAGCACCGCTTGTAACCACCAGAGGGAGTCTCTGCTCAGAACTCATCTCAAACCCATTCACAACAGTACCCCCCCTTGATGAGGGGTCACCGAACTCTCATTTGAGCAACCAGGTCGGTCAGGATGAGTTCTATGATACGCATGGATGAGTCTCCTAGCATGGATGTCCGAAGCAAACACCCAAGAATTGTCTTCCTGACCATAACCTCTCCACTTAACCAAATACTGGAGTTTCCGTCTAGAAAAACGAGAATCTAATATTTTCTCAACCACATACTCCAGATTGCCCTCAACCAAAACAGGGTCAGGAGGCACAGCAGCAGGAACCACTGGCTCAACAAACCTCTTCAACAAGGACTTGTGGAACACGTTATGGATCTTAAATGTCCCTGGAAGAAGCAAACGAAAAGAAACAGGATTAAGAATCTCAATGATCTTATAAGGTCCAATGAACCTAGGCTTAAATTTAAGAGATGCTACTCTCATAGGAATATTCTTTGAGGACAACCAGACCAAGTCCCCCACTTTAAACCGAGGACCATCAGTCCTATGCCGGTTAGCAAACGGCTGGGCCTTCTCCTGAGAGAGGGACAACCTCTCCACTACCTGGTCCCAAATCTGTTGCATACGCTCCACAACAGAGTCAACACCTGGACAGACAGAAGCCTCCGTCTGTCCTGAAGAAAATCGAGGGTGAAACCCAGAATTACAGAAAAACGGAGACATCAAAGTGGCAGAGCTAGCCCTATTATTAAGAGCAAACTCAGCCAAAGGTAAAAAAGAGACCCAGTCATCCTGATCAGCAGACATAAAGCATCTAAGATAAGTCTCCAATGTCTGGTTTGTTCTCTCAGTTTGACCATTGGTCTGAGGATGAAATGCCGAGGAGAAAGACAATTGAACACCCAGTTTAGAACAAAAATTCCTCCAAAATCTGGAAACAAACTGGACTCCTCTGTCAGACACAATGTTCTCAGGAATGCCTGTAAACGAACCACGTGCTGAAGGAACAACGGCACCAAATCAGAAGAGGAAGGCAACTTAGGTAATGGCACAAGATGTATCATTTTGGAAAACCTATCACAAATTACCCAGATGGTGGTCATTCTCTGAGAAACAGGAAGGTCGGAAATGAAATCCATAGAGATATGGGTCCATGGTCTCTTGGGCACAGGCAATGGCATCAACAAACCACTAGAGCGAGAGCAAGGCTTGGAGCGAGAGCAAGTCCCGCAGGACTGCACAAATTCCCTGACATCACGAGACAAGGTAGGCCACCAAAAGGACCGACTAACCAAGTCTCTGGTACCAAAAATTCCGGGATGCCCAGCCAATGCGGAACAATGAATCTCAGACATCACACTCTTTTTCCACTGGTCCGGTACAAACAATTTTCCAACAGGGCAGCACTCGGGCCTATCCTCCTGACACCCCTCCAGAGCAAGTCTCAAATTGGGCGAGATGGCGGAAAGAACTACACCCTCTTTCAAAATAACAGAAGGATCAGATAACTCAGGAGAGTCTGCAAGGAAACTCCTCGAGAGGGCATCCGCCTTAACATTCTTAGTGCCAGGAAGAAAGAAACCACAAAATTAAAACGTGTGAAAAACAAGGCCCATCTGGCCTGTCTAGGATTGAGTCACTTGGCAGATTCCAGATAGACCAGATTCTTATGGTCCGTAAGGACCACCACCTGATGTTTGGCTCCCTCCAGCCAATGTCTCCACTCTTCAAAAGCCCACTTCATGGCCAATAACTCCCGATTACCCACGTCATAATTACGTTCAGTAGGAGAAAATTTTCGAGAGAAAAAGGCACAAGGGTTACTTTTAGAGGTCTCTGGATCTTTTTGGGACAAAACGGCACCTGCCCCAATTTCAGAGGCATCAACCTCCACCTGAAATGGCAGAGAAACATCAGGCTGCCGTAGAACAGGAGCAGAAGTGAATCTCTGCTTAAGTTCCTGAAACGCAGAGACTGCCTCAGGAGGCCAATTCACCACATCAGAACCCTTTCTGGTCAGATCAGTTAATGGTTTAACAATAACCGAGAAATTACCAATAAATTTACGATAAAAATTGGCAAAACCCAAAAATCTCTGAAGAGCCTTTAATGAAGTAGGTTGGATCCAATCACAGATGGCCTGAACCTTGACCGGGTCCATTTCAATAACAGATGGGGACAAAATGAATCCCAGAAATGAGATCCTCTGTACGCCAAAAAGACACTTTGATCCCTACACATACAGAGCATTCTCTCTCAAAATCTGGAACACAGTTCGAACATGTTTCACATGAGAGTCCCAGTCATTAGAAAAAATCAAGATATCATCAAATAAACAATCAGAAATTTGTCCACAAAATCCCTGAAAATGTCATTCATGAAGGACTGGAAGACGGAAGGAGCATTAGTGAGCCCAAAGGGCATCACTAGGTACTCAAAATGCCCTTCAGGGTATTGAATGCCGTCTTCCATTCATCCCCGTGCTTAATGCGAATAAGGTTATACGCCCCCCTGAGGTCAAGCTTGGTAAACCAAGTAGCGTTTTTCACCCTGGAAAACAGGTCAGAAATCAAGGGTAACGGGTATTGATATTTCACAGTAATATTGTTCAAGAGACGATAATCAATACACGGCCTTAATGAACCATCTTTTTTGGCCACAAAGAAAAAACCGGCACTAAGGGTGAAGAGGATGGTCTGATATGACCCTTCTCCAATGATTCCTTGATATAAGACCGCATAGCGTCATGTTCAGGTACAGACAAGTTAAAAAGGCGACCTTTAGGGAATTTACTACCCGGCACTAATTCAATAGCGCAGTCATAGCTCCTATGGGGAGGCAAGGATGCAGATTTACTTTCGCTAAACACATCAGAAAAATCAATCAAAAAGTCAGGAACATCCTGAACCTGGGGGGAGGCAGAAAAAACAGGAGTGTTGGTATTAACACATTGGCAGCCCCAACTGGTTACAGACACAGATTTCCAATCCAAAACAGGATTATGAGACTGTAACCAAGGGAAACCCAGCACGATAATGTCATGCAGATTATACAGAACCAAAAATTTGCAGCACTCCTGGTGATCAGGTTCAACCCTCATTATCACCTGAGTAGAAAACTGGGGTTTATTCTCAGCCAAAGGGGTAGAATCGATCCCCAGTAGTGGAATAGACTTCTGTAGGGGTATCAAGGGAAACCCACAACATTTAGCAAAATCATAATCCATCAGGTTAATAGCTGCTCCAGAATCAACGAAAGCCTGAGCAGAAAATGAGGACAGAGAGCATATCAGAGTGACAGTTAATAAAAACTTAGTCTGAACACTACCCAAGACAACTGAGCGTGCAAAACGTCTTCCCCGCTTAGGGCAGACTGAAATAGCATGAGAGGCATCACCACAGTAGAAACATAAACCATTGCGCTTTCGAAACTCATGACGCTGTGCCCCAGACACCACTCTATCACACTGCATGGGTTCAGAAGCTGGTTCACAAGGCAACACCATTCCACGCATACTTCTCCGCTCACGCAAACGTCTGTCAATTTGAATCGCTAATGACATAGAATCATTGAGACCAGAGGGGACAGGGAATCCCACCATAACATCCTTTACATTATCTGACAGACCCTTCCGGAAAAGGGCTGCCAAAGCGCTCGTCATTCCATTTGGTCAGGACTGCCCACCTACTGAATCTCTGACAGTATAACTCAGCGTCATAAGGCCCCTGATTTAATGCTAACAAGGCTTTTTCAGCTTGATCAGTGACATTAGGCTCATCGTACAATAACCCCAAAGCCTGAAAAAATGCATCAACATCACTCAAAACAGGATCCCCAGGTGTCAGGGAAAAAGCCCAATCCTGAGGATCGCCGCGCAGGAGAGAGATGATAATTTGAACCTGCTGCGCTGCGTTCCCTGAGGACTTAGATTTTAAGGCAAAAAACAATTTACAATTATTTTTGAAATTCTGAAACTTAGCTCGATCCCCCAAAAACAAATCTGGCATGGGGATCCTAGGTTCCACAACAGGCAACCCAGCAAGATATGCAGCAATACTCTGAACCTCAGTGGCAAGCTGATCCACACGGCCAGACAACCGTGCAAACTCCATTGAGAGACAAGATCCTCCCCAGCACCCAGAGATACAGAGGGAAAAAAAATGCAACAAATAGAAAAATATCTCTGACAACTCTGACAACCTTTTTTCTTTCACAATATTTTTTCCCTTCTGTGAGTACCATACAAATTTCAATTTTTAGGGCCGGTGATACTGTTATGTTTCGGTAGCTGAGGAGTGCAGGTAAAAAAGGAAATACACCAGAGCAGTTGGAATCTATGAGATTGCAGTACCCTGACTAACCACCACAACTAGAGGCAGCCGTGGAGCGTTCCTACGTTGGTCCTAGACGCCTCGTCACAGCCTGAGAAACTAACTACACCTAAAGATAGATATAGGAAAGCTATCTGCCCCGGAGCAGAACCCCAAAGATACCAGAAAGCCCCCAAACATGTAATGGCGGTTAGACAAGATGAAATACTGACACAGAAAGAAAATAGTATGAGCAAACGCTGGGGCCCAAACTAACTAAATAGAAAAGGATAGGAAGGGTACTTACTGCAATCCCAGAAAACCCTGAAAAGCGCCAACTCTACTAATTTCAAAAATACCTGAGATCACACGACCTCTACCACCTAAATTAGTTCTCTGGTGTAACAAAATCAAAACAGCAGCCACTGAAAAAACTGGAAAAAGCAAAAGTACAAACATCAGTGGCTGAACAAAACTAGAGGGCAGAAGCCCCCGGAGGGGACCCTGAAGGCCCCCACAGAAGTGCAGGACAAAATGCAAAAATATAGCACAAACACAAAAGAAGAAAATGTCTTATCTGTTAGCAGGAGATGCAGACACGACACAGCAGGCTACAAGGGAAACTGGAATAAAGGATTCAGACCAGAACAATTGATCACCGGCAACCCTGATGGGAAAGTGACTCCCTTATATAAGACCAGTCAGTAACACCTGATTCCCAGTCCTCACAATCTTCACTGAACAGACCAGCACCGCTTGTAACCACCAGAGGGAGTCTCTGCTCAGAACTCATCTCAAACCCATTCACAACACATCTCCTAAGTTCAAGCCTAGGTTCATTGGACCTTATAAGATCATGGAGATTCTTAATCCTATTTCCTTTCATTTACTTCTTCCAGGGACATTTAAGATCCATAACATGTTCCACAAGTCCTTATTGAAGAGGTTTGTCGAGCCAATGGTTCCTATGGCTGCGCCTCCTGACCCTGTTTTGGTTGAGGGCAATCTAGAGTATGTGGTTGAGAAAATATTTATTCTCGTTTTTCTAGACGGAAACTCCAGTATTTGGTTAAGTGGAGAGGTTATGGTCAGGAGGACAATTCTTGGGTGTTTGCTTCGGACATCCATGCTAGGAGACTGATCCGTGCATATCACAGAGCTCATCCTGACCGACCTGGTTGCACAAATGAGGGTTCAGTGACCCCTCCTCAAGGGGGTACTGTTGTGAATGTGTTAGAAATGAATTCTGAGCAGAGGCTCCCTCTGGTGGTGACAAACAGTACTGAACCATTAATGAGGATTGTCAATCAGGAATCACGGACTGGATGGATATAAGGGAGGTTCCCTCCCATCATGGTTGCCGGTGATCAATTGTTCGTGTCTCAACGTTGTTTCCTGGTTCACTTGGAAGCTTGCTGAGTCTTGCCTCTTCTCCTGCTCTCAGATAAGATATTTTCTGTTTTTGTTTTTGTGCTTACCATTTGCATATTTCTCTGCATTCTGTGAGGTTGCCAGGTTCCCCCCCCCCCCCGGGGGCTTGGGCTCCTCTCAGTTCCTCTGGAGCCACTGTTATTTGTTCATTTGCCTTTTCCAGTTTTTTCAGTGGCTGCGGCTTGGTTTTGTTACACCAGAGAACTAATTTAGGTGGTAGAGGTCGTGTGATCTCAGGTGTTATTGCAATTAGTAGCGTTGGCATTTTTTTAGGGTTTTTTGGGATTGCAGTAAGTATCCTTCCTATCCTTTTCTGCCTAGGCAGATTGGGCCCCAACGTTTGCTCATACTATTTTCTGTCTGTGTCTGTATTTCCTCTTGTCTAATCGCCATTACATGTTTGGGGGCTTCCTATGTTCTTTGGGGATCTGCTCCGGGCAGATAGCTTTCCTCTTTCTATCTTTAGGTGTAGTTAACCTCTCAGGCTGTGACGAGGCGTCTAGGACCAACGTAGGAACGCTCCACGGCTGCCTTTAGTTGTGGTGGTTAGTCAGGGTACTGCAATCCAGTAGATTCCAACCTCTCTGGTGTATTGCCGTTTTTGCCTGCTCTCCTCAGCTACCAAATCATAACACGTGACTATTTACCTGTAATTTATGTCAGTCTACTGTTGACGTGTATAATAAAGCTGACATCTGAAAAAAATAGCCACACATTGCTATATACAGTGAATTTGTACATAAGACCTTTGTGAGGGTACTTGTGAAAAATAAAGCCAGTATTTTTTTTTCATAAGCATAACTCATTCAATTTGAGAAGGGTCATGTTAAGTAACGTGGATGTGGTGATGCCCGTCAAACTTGTGTGACAGATCCAAAGTTGACTGTATCTCATTTTAGCTCCCTGTCAAAATTT